>PVHY01023540.1:7286-20931 GCA_004024945.1 Uropsilus gracilis
TGTGTATGTGTATGTGTGTGTGTGTGGGTGTGTGCTGTAATGGCGTATCCTTGGGTAAGCAGACGTGGATTAGATCCAGTCCACAACTCGAGTACTTGCCTGTAGAAAACGGTGTGTGAATCTCCTCTGTGGCAGAAATTCCTCCCCATAGACAGGAAGCCAAGTATGTGCCTGCTGGTGCTGAGAGTGGGTGGACAAGGGGATAGGAACTGGTTGATATTCTCCTCTGATTTCTTCCATTTTCAGTGGAGTAGGAAGGATCACCAGCCAAGAGTGGGGGGTAGCAGAAGAGGTGTTGGGACACTGAGGAAGGAGAAGTGGTGAAATCACGGTTGATGAGAACCACAGAGTCACTAGAGATGACTCTGTGGTGTGATGGTTTCCAGCTTTCAGGCTTGCAGCCATGGGTTTGAGATAAGACCACTATGTTATTCAGCACATTTGGAGATGTGGAAATTCAAGGATGGAATAAGGGGAGAGTTTTTGCAAGTGAGTATGATAAAGCACCAGGAGTAGAGAGGAATCAAGGGTACAGGAAATGTGTTTGTAGTGTTGATCATAGAATTAAGTTAGATAAGAAGAGACTTAAGACATTAAGGTATTGAGGAGCAAGCCAGATGCTTGGTCTACAATGTGGCTTAAGACCGACTGAGGGTGGGATTTAAGAGATGTGTTGGAAACATAGAAGGTGGTGACCAGTCAGTGGAAATGCATGGACTGCAACCTCTACACAGGCTGCAATTTAGACTCAGATCCAGAGTGTGACCAGGGGAGTGATTAGCTGATGGAGAATGGAGGACAAGAACATAAGAGGACAAGATCAAGAGTTCCTTGATCTCCATTAAGGAACTGAGAAACTAGGGTTTTGGAAGGTGTTGGATGTGCATATTGAGTCCCTGAGAAATATTAAAGCCATATTGGAGAGAGAGCAACAGTGAGCTGATCGCTAACATGCAAGAAAATAAGGGGTGGATAGACAGATGGTGAGTAATATCATTCCAAGCTGGTGTTCTCACTCCTCTTTTCAGGCTTGCCCCATTCTTGGACAAGAAGAGAAACAGAGACGAAGGCCACAGTTGGGTTATCATTTAACTATTGCTGTGTTGTCATTATCAGTTTGGCTTTGTAGCTCAGGCTTTGTTGTGAGAAATGAATAGAATCTGAGATTGGCTTCTAGCCTCCATCAAGGAGGCTAAGGAGAAAAGCACACTCAGCTGACTCAAAAGAAGTGCTTTTTCTCTCTCATAGTAGAAAGTGGTAGAGATATCCAAACCCTGTTCTCCTTTTATCCTTAACCAAATGGTTAGCCACCTGTCCCTTCCCATCTCATCCTTGTCTACATGCCTCTTGGCCAGATAACCTGCTGGAAGAGGGAGGTGAGTTGACCACAATTCAGTGGAAGAAAGCTCCACTTGTGGAAGTGGCTGTGCCTACAGTGTTTGGACTAAGCACAGATGCCGGGTCAGAACCTTCTTTACACAAGGGGTCAGTGTGTTTCTTTACTCAGCCCATCTGGGGCTCTCGCTACTATGCTCTACTTGTGAATTTCAGAAGCTTCTCTGGAATTTTTACTTACGCAAATATGTGGATTTATTTGTTTTTGCTTTGTAGGTGAAAATTACCAGTTCAGGACTCTTCAGTATTGTACATATTACAGACAAACACAATTGTCAGTATCCAGAAACCTTTCTCTCTGTTATCAAATGTGTGATTCATAAATTTTGGACATCCAAGGCATCTCAGGAAATCACCATGACCATCAATCCATATGGGGAGACAGTTTGCTTCTTGGTGAGGCCCGGTGGGAGAATGGTTGACTATACGATAAGTGTGACACGAAATAGTAAGTCTGGTTTTTTGCACTTGACTTTCTAAGTTCAGTTTTTTTTGATGTGACATTTCAACCAATTGACTTTTCTTTCACTAGCATTACAGTGATACCAAATCTTTGTTTGTGTGTGTCTTTTGCCCTCCAGTTGTGGATTTCAGACTCCTCCTTGTGTTTGTGGCAGGTGTTTTCCTCTTCTTTTACGCACAGACCTTGAGTCAGTAAGTATTCATTTTCACTTTGTGAACTTTCCTGAATCAAAAAGAGGAGCGGATGTTTCTGATGCTGTGCTAAATATCTCCGATACTTTGTAGTTCTTATTTTAGGTTTTGCAAGCAGTGAGTTTGAATCTAGTGCTCAAATGGCCTATGAAACCAGTAGTAGTTCTTTGTCTAGGCTGGTGTATGTATGTGCCCTCACATTCATTATTCTGTGTTAATGTATTAGCATTAGCATACATGGTTTTGTATACTAGTGTATAATGTATTACTATACACTGTTTTTATTTGATCTGCCTAACAGCTATATGAACACTATGTAATTTTTCTCATTTCATAGATAAAAAAAATCAACATCCATCATCACATAACTAGTACTTGCCAGGGCTGAGATTTATACTCAGGTTTTCTGGAGCCAAATGCCTTGCTCTCTCTATTACACTCAAGCTGCCTCCTAGATTTGTGGTTCTGATACAGAAGGTTGAATTTAACAAATAGCTGACTTTTGGATAAACATGTTACCCTAATATTTTGTTTCTCATGGAAAGGGACTCGCTTTCCAATATTATTTTACTTCTTGGCTTGCTGTTCCTTAACATTGTTCATTTCTGAGCTTTTCCTTGTCATGTAATCAATCATGTTTAATGTCATTCATGGTCTTTAGAAAACAAATGTTTCTTCCAGAGCCGGAAGAGTAAAGGCAAGCTCAGAGTAACTGGGCTGTACGCCCGAGTCCTTCAGTAAGCAGATACCGACTTGGGAAGGTCTTCTGACCTCCCTGCATGTGACCAACTGTTTCCCAGGGCTGTTTTGCACACATGTAGAAGTCTCAGACAAGTGCCTGCTACATGATAGGCACCCATAAATATTGTTGTAGCAAACTCTGAGTGGAGAAGATAACACATATTCTGTTTTGAGTTAGTAACAGGCTATATACCATACATTTCAAGTACACATTCCAGTTTTTGGAATATACAGTGTAATCAAAGCTGTCTTCCAAGTCTTGGTATTCTTGGTATTCTTTATGACTACTGTCATCAGGTTAAACATTTTTTTTCTTTTTAATATAGAAATGGCATTTTAAAATATAGAAAAGGCATTTAAATGACTTTCATCTGCTTGTCTTGACAGAAGCCCTATTTTCTATTACTCTTCTGGGACTATGCTAGGTATCCTAATGACGTTCATCTTTGTCCTACTGCTGGTGAAAAGGCACATCCCTAAGGTAGGTAAACAGATGAATGAAAAATGTTAACTGTGATCCTATAGGCGTGAAAAATGGGCCCAAATTAATTCATGTTGATTATGGCAGATTCCAACTAATATTTCCAAGATTGTGTAAACTGACTTTACAGTGTATCTTTTTCTAGAGTTCCATTTTGTTTGTTACTGTAGTAAGGCTTAAGTATTAAGTTATAGTGATGATTCTTTTGACCCTTTTAGTTTCAAGTAATGTGTTTTTCTTAGGAGTGTTTAGGGCTAATGCTGTGTGAGTTGGTGAAAATGCCTTTTATGTTGCAAAACTGAGGGCTCTTTCCTGATACTGAGCCATGGGGCCTTGAATAACAGCATTGCTGCAATGAGGCATTTCTCCATTATTATTAGTTCTCTGAAACACCTTCAATAAAAGAATGCTCTGCACTTAATTGAAGATAATTATTGTCAGCTGATAATGTTGCAATTACTCTGGTTAAAGCTGGCAATACCAGCATTATTTTGAGAGACAAATTTATTCTTTAAAATAGCGCTCCTCCAACTTCGCTGTACATTCAAAGCACCAGGGGCTCCTGTTGAAATGCAGATTGTGATTCTGGAGTCTGCAAAAGGGCCTGAGAGTCAGCCTCCCAGCAAGCCCAGCTGCTGGTCCTTTAACCATACCTTTAAGGAAACACTGGAGTGCCTTAAATTGGGTCAGTTTTATACGTTTCTAACTCAGAGGGTTTATTTATTTCTATTTTTCATGAGAGTGAATGAACCAAAAAACATGTCATTTATTTTTTTCCACACACAGTATAGCACCTTTTGGGCGCTAATGGTTGGTTGTTGGTTTGCTTCAGTTTATGTTATGTACCAGTTGACGGAAGATCTGACATGGCTGTCATATGAAAACAGAATATATGTATTAGGTAGGTAAATTTGAAAAAAAAAAATGCTATTATTGGTAAGGCAAAAGTATAGCTGGAGGCTTTCTTTTGACATGCATTTCTCTCTAGCACCTAAATTTTCATCCCAAATTAAGGCGAAATACTGTTAAAAATAATATTTTAATTGTATAGTGGGTGATTTTAGTTCTTTGGATCTTATTTTAGACTATTTCCCTGTGACATTTTCTCTCAATTTTCTAAACTAATGATAACAAGAGCAGGAAGTATATGTCCCTTTGACTGCACATACTTTTGAATTGTAGTGAAGCTTTAACCACATATAAATTGTAATGGAAAAAATGCCTCTAAAATGTGGCTTTGCTTAGCACATTCTGTAAGGTGAGAAAATCCTAAATAGAAGTGACTAGAGAACACTTGACTTTTCATAAACAGAGGCTCTTAGAAACTACTTGTTTTCCTTGTTTCATAAATAATGATTTTTTAAAAAATAATTTTATTTGGAAAATAATGGGGAATAAAAGAATCACTTTTCTCCAAATCCCTTGGCACCAAATTTCTCACATCAGCCTATCCACCCAGAAAAAAAGCAGCTGTCATTTTTTTTACATAAAGATTTTGTTTTTAGATTTTGTTTTTCTTTTCTCTTTTCTTAAAGTAAACTATAGATGTTCATGATATATGCTCCTATATATATCACTGACCATTTAACAAGAAACAAGATCACTTTCCTCTTTAGTTAAATATCTATTACAATAAAAAGCTAATAATTACATAACTCATCTATTACCCAGGCCACATTCAAATTTCCTAAATGTCTTTGATGGGCTCGTCTGTTTAAGTGAGGATATAGTCCAGAACATATTTTGCATTTTTTATACCCTATAAGTCTCTTTTAATCCATAACACTTCTATTTTGTTTTTCATCACAGTGATATCCTGAAAGGTTCAAGACACTTGTCATATAGAATATCCCAATTTATGGATTGCCCCTTTGTGGTATAATTTAGCTTGTTCCTATCTCCCTTGTATTCCCTGTAAACTGTAAGTCAGATCTTGAGCCTGTTTAGATACAATTTAAGCACTTTTGGTGGCTTTGGAATAGGCTGTGGGCTACACACTGGCTCCCACACAGGCCATGAGGGCATCCATTGGCAGCAATCTCATCCTCTCCATTAGTGATGCCGAATCTGAGTGCTTGGTCAGGAGTGACAGTCTGGCCCCTCCACTGTAAAGTTACATTTCCTTTAGTGACCAGAAAATGAAAATTAAAAATAGAGTTTGGAGTTGATTGTGAGAGATGCTGAGGCTTAGATTTGACCAAAGCAACCGCAATCATGTTTGTCCAGCTAACACAGACTTATATCGTCATAACTTATTGTTGTACATAGTTGTGACAAAAGTGAGTCTGGAATCTCACGTGGAAGGAATGAACTAGCATTTTTTTCAGTCTTCAGTGGAAAAAGAAAATGAAAATGAGGGTTTTTTGCTAGATTGTCAGCCCTGAGTTAAAGCTCTGCCAGGTTTTTCAGAAAGCTTTTCAAGTTCAGATTTACTTTGCTTTGCATTCTTCTGCTTTTACAGGCTATGTCTTGATAATTGGATTTCTCAGCTTTGCTGTTTGTTACAAACATGGGCCCCTTGTTGACACAAGGAGCATAAACCTTCTAACATGGACTCTGCGGCTCCTCTCCCTCCTTCTGGTCTATTCTGGAACCACGGTGTCCCAGTTCTCATACATAGCTATGGTCCTCATGTTGTCGTCCAGAAGCCGGCATTACCCCTTGAAAATACTCAGTTATATGAGCTGGTGCGTATCTTTTTTTCCCTTGTAAATTTGACATTTTATTTATTATTTGGGAAAAAATTTTGGACACATCATATTTAACCTGATAACTATATTTCATCTGGAGCTTACCCTCTGAGAGGGAAGGAGGATAGAAAACTGGAGCATTTGATCCCATCTCCATGGCTAGTCTTCATCAGTCTTGCAAGGTGTATTATAATTACCAGGTAATTACAGCTTTCCCAGAATTCACTGAAATCTTGGGCCCAGATTGCCTAGCATTTCTAGTTTCATTGTACATTTCCTTCTATTAGGTATTTGTTGTGTTTATGAAGTAAAAGTTAAGGAACGGAAACGTATCATTAATTATGAAAAGGTATTACTTGTATTAAGGATTTAAAATCTTTTGAAAGTACAGAAAGATGAGGTAACTTCTGTTGTGACAGGTCATTTATGTCTCCTCTATCATTGAGTCTGAGCCCCTGTTTTTGTGTCACATGCACAGATTGGGGAGTTAACCGCCATCCTTAAGGTGTACTTGTTGAGTTATAGGCAGGCATTTCTATAGATTCAAAATGTTAAAAGAAGCCTACCTGAAGAAAATAGCACATAGAAAAAATCTGGAAAGTCCCTGTAGGTACTATTGCTTGGCTGAATCAAAATAGCCTGCTGAATAAATGAAGAAAAGGCTTCCCTTATAGCGAGGGCCCAGTCTAGCTCCATCACAAGGCAGTGGGTGAGTGAGGTAAGAATTGCCATGTTGTGTGGTCTCCACAGGCAATGCTGAGGAGTCCAGTCTGATCTTGTACACAGTGGAGAGAAGTAACCCTTCTGCATTTTAGTTGGCTCTCTGACTGCTGCCTAGACAGAAGTTCTAAGTCCAAATACTTGGAATCCTGGCAGGTACTGAGTGAGTGGTGCTGCCAGGGGAAGGACAGTGAGGCAATATGGAAAATGGGAAAATTCTATAATGCATTCTCTTCAAAAAGGAGACTACTTAGCTTGAGCCCATTGTTGCTTAAGTCCATTGTTGCCATACAAGCCTGTCTTGCCTGGTTTTCTAGAAAAGCTGGGAATGTGGATTAGAATTATTTTTTGATTTTTTTTTTTTTTTTACATGTTGGAAGCTAACTAGTAAAACAAAAATCAAAGCTGTGGCTGTGAACTCTGACTGAGTGAGTAGGAGTTAGCCCACATGTTTTCCAGCACAGAGGATAGATGTAAAGGGGACTCTGGGACAAGAGTACAGTGGTTCAGACACAAGAGATGAAGGTTTGGGGTAAAGTAGTAAGACCAGCCAAGGCTGGAAGAGAGAGTTATTAAATGTTTATGAGGTAACCTTGACCTGAGGAAGAAAATTCTGTGGTAACTGTAGCTGATGAATCTGGTGATGGTATGTGTGCAAGACCAGAGGGTTAAAAATGTCCCAACAACAGCACAGGACCCCTGTGTGGAGGATATAGATGAAGCTGAAGGCTGCATGCCTAGGCTAGAGGAGTTAGTGCTGACTACTTCTCTGCCTTGTCTTCGACTGACAATGGCAGATTACCAGAAATCCCTCTCTCAGCGGGAAGCTGTCACTCAATCCCTCCAGCCTATGGTCTTTTGTCAGGTTTGTGGCCTGAGAAGTACAAGGTGGAATTCTTTCCTCTTTCCCTTTAAACATTCAACTGCCCTGCCACAGCAGTGTTCTGTCACCTGCACAGTGGTACTTTGAGGCACTTGCTGTGTATGCGGTTGACACAAAGGTAATAGTGAAAAATGTTATGCTTTCTCAGCTTTTGCTAGTGAATGATTATGTGACAAAATGGGGGATAAAGCAGGAATTTAGAGGCTCAGTGATAAACCAGATATCATGATATCTGACAAACAAATGATACCTTGTTTTATATAGTGCTTTCTAGTTTGGGAAGAGCTGCTTGAATACATTTTCATACTATACAGTAGCTAGCCTTTTGATTATCTTTATGAACATTTACTGTAGGCCACTCCTGTATGTAAAATTTCTCATTGAATCTGTATAGAGACCTCATGAGGTCAAGGTTGTTGTTTTCAGGTTTTCCATGTGAGCAAAGTAAGGCTAGAACTGTTAAGGAATTGACTCATTTCACATAATAGGTAAAGCTCAAGGTCAGGTGTGCACCCCAGTCTTCTGCTCAGAAAACAGCTTTCCCCCTAGAGAAAGATCAGGCTGGGAATTCAGGAAAAAAGGAAATAATGTCAGTCATTCCCTGACATTCCAGCTCATCAGCCACCAAACAACCTTTAAGAGATTTTTTTCAGGTCCCAAATTAAAGGAAAGATATATTTTAAAAATCTCTGGTAATTTTGATGATTGTTCATAGGGGAAATCTAAATGCAAGACACTGAGAAACGTTTTTTGTTTTGTTTTGTTTTGTTTTTTTTAATTTATCATTACCACTTTTACGAGATTCTTTCTTTAGGACTTTTTCTGGCTGGGGAAAATTCCAGTCATCTGCCCCTGGCATTATAGCAAAGGAAAAATTGTTAGAAATTATTGTACATACATGACACGTACAATATTTACACCTGCTCTCATATTTAGTCAGCATCACCACCACTAGGTGGAGACGATGCCCCACAAATCCTGCTTTTCTATCTAGAAAGCAAGTAGCAAGTGATTCTATGGGTTTCCATAAAAGGACATGTTAGAGGCCCGCTTCCTTAGTGCCCAGGAAAATCATTGGGCGGAGCAGAAAGAAGCCAGGCTTTTAGTTGTCTGATTGTGTGACTAGTAATCATGAAGGAAGGAAATAACCATTAGCATCTCTCTCAGAAACTGGTCCTCAGAAACCTTAGAACGTGACTTAAGATGGTCCAGGAAGGAAGCTACACTATTAAGCCCAGACTGTATGTTCTATATTCCTAAATCACAATAGTAAAAAACAGATATTATTAAAAGGATCGTAGGTGATACTGTTACCGTCTGAGCAGCGTACTTTTAATCATAAGGGTTGAGTCGAACATCTAACTAGAAATCTAGCAACCAAATGCTGCATGTTTTAGGAAGATGAAGAAATGGCTCAAATCAGAAAAGCTGGTGGTTAAGTACCTCACTGAAGACGAGTACCGGGAACAGGCCGATGCAGAGACTACCAGCGCCCTGGAAGAGCTGCGCTGTGCCTGCCAAAGGCCCGACTTCCCGTCCTGGCTGGCTGTCTCTAGACTCCAGGCACCCAAAAAGTAAGTCCTGCTCAGCTGCTTGGATCACAACCCAGGTTAGGATTACTGTGAACATGATAGGCTCATTCCAGTGAAACCGACAACACCCTTGGGTAACAGGCAATGTGGAAGATGTCAGAGGTCCTTCTTTGACTTCAGTCTCAGACTTGTACTGTGGAACTGCTAATGCCTGACCCAGTGTAAAGTACATCAGCTGTGTTTTATAGGGAAGGCCGTTACAATGGCTTCCTTTCCAGAAGGAGGAACTTGGAATGGGAGGTGTCACCTGCTTCTCACCTCACTTTTGTTACAGTGTGGGAAATCATTTTTAAATTTCACCAAAAAAGATATCTTCATTGCAGTATCTTTCCCCTTATTACTTTCCATCCTTCATAGCCTTATTCCAAATAACAGTCCCTTCAAAGGCAGAAAGCAATGACATACTGAAACAGTAAATAAATAATAAATCTCGACTAATATGAATGCGAGAAGACAGGAGTTAGGAAACAGGTGGGTATGATGTTTGGCAATACTCGGTCCTTATGTCTGCCCATCTCTACTCTTTCCCTGAACATCTCTGAAAGGATGACGTAAGCCACTCCCGTTTTCACACTCACTCTGCAAATGCCATCCTCTTACGGATGCAAAGTCAAATTTAATTAAAGGGAATAGGAGCAAGAGAACACATTGTCTTCCAGATAAACCTTTTTGTGATAACATGAACTTTATTTAAAATAAAAAACTGTATTAGGTTTGCAGACTTCGTTCTTGGAGGGAGCCACTTGTCACCAGAAGAAATTAGCCTGCATGAAGAACAGTACGGCCTTGGCTTCTTGGAGGAGCAGCTCTTTAACCTGCACACCGCCTGACTGTCCACTTGAGTGCTGACTTCATTCTGGACAAAGTTGTGAAAGGGCAGGAATCCGCTGAAAGTTGAACAGAACCTTTTAAGGGGACAGAGGTAAAAACCTTTGCTGTGGAGAAATAGAAGTCATACTGGGATGGAAAACTAAAAGATAGTGATAACTCAGCACTCTTCACCAGTTCTGCAATTTACTTTACTGTACCTGGCCACCGAGATGCTGTGAGAATCATGACCACTTCCCTTGAATGAAGACTTTCATTTGGAACAAGGGCATTATGTTAATCTTTAAGGAACCAGGCATGAGTACGGTATTCATTTTAGCAATACCAGGCCACTGAATACTCTTAACCCCTAGAACCTGTGTCAAGAAAGTCTGTATTTCTCTACATGTTATCAGTGTGTGTGCTGGAAGAGACTTGAGGATGGTCTGGATAAGTGTTCTCCAAAGCACAGTCCATAGTAACAGGATTCTGAGTCAACTAAGATTGATCCAAAGTCAAACAAATTAACTACCGGACTCATCAGGGCCTTTACTAATATGAATGCACATTTTGAATCTCCTCAAGAGAAGTTGTAATGCAGCAGCTTTCAACTTGATCTCAGAATCCTTTTCTTAGGAGATTAAGAACGTTGAAACTCATATTTAGAAAATGCTAGTGATGGAGGAATTGAGGGTTAGGGGAGTAAATAACTTGTCCAAGACATCATAGCACTGGGCCTACACAATCACCCTAGTGGATGCCACCATTCAGGCAGAGGAGACTTTGAAGATAAGCAAAGGGGCCAGCTCCCTACTTTTCAGGTCTTGCAATACTGGTGACTTCATTTTCTAGTAATGACCAACCAGCTATTTTATCACTCTAATAAAGAGAAATTTTCTAAGATTTTTATTGTAAAGTTTTGATAAGACTTTTATAGATATATATATATAAGGATTAAAAATTAGGGTTGCTAGCCAGGTACGGTGGCTCGTGCTTGTAAGCTTCAGCCTATGAAGCGGACGGGGCTAGGATCGCAGTTCGAGTCCTGCCTGGGGCCGTAGCAAGACCTAGTTCCAAAAAAATTGCTGGGCATCGTGGTGTGCACTTGTAATCCCGGCTACCTGGGAAGCTGAGGCTGGGGATTGCTTGAGTCCGTGGTACCCTGGGCAACGAGAGCCTGTGGTTCCATGGGCAAAAATAGTGAGACCTAGTCTCAAAAAAAATTTTTTTTTTAAAAATTAGGGTTGCTTTCTACATTGGGGGGTGTTGAAATTGAAAACATTCAACCTTTTTGACATTTTCAATTGACTGGTCCATTTTTAAGAACTGTTGACAGCTGCCTAGGAAGCCGAGGCTGGGGATCGCTTGAGTCCATGGTACCCTGGGCAACGTGAGCCTGCAGTTCCCTGGGCAAAATAGCAAAACCTAGTCTCAAAAAAATAAATAAAATAAAAACTGTTGAAGTGTGTATGTTGGCAACAATCTCCTCCAAAACAGAGTTGTGATCTGCCAAGGCAGGCAGGGAACAGATTTTTTTTTTCTTGTTTTATATTGGTCAAGTCCACTGTGAAATGAGGAACTAACTGTAAGCTTTGACTTTGAGAAAAAGAGGCTAAGACACAGATCTGAGAAAATTTTGGATGTCAAAATAATTGAAGGGTTTGGCTGCTGCTAAATTGATTCTCTTTACCAACAAATCTTGGCCTTTTTTCTGCTGTGGGATTATAAAAGTATAGAGGCAGAAGAATTCCTTTGACTTGAAGGGTTATGGAAGAGGGACAGATGGACTCTCTAGGCACTGCTTTCCTGAGTCAAATACAATAGTTTTTCTACATTGTTGAAGAAGAGCCAAGCTATCCATTTAGAATTTCTTACTGATTTCCTCTTTGAAGCATTGTGTCTGTGTTTTATAGGTCTCTGTTTCTGCCTGATAATTTGCCTTTTAAATAGTAGAAACTTTGCTATTTTTATAAAATCCACAAATTTCAGTTAGTGCTTTCATATAGACTCTGGCTTCAAAACCCAGTGTCCTCCAGTAATGATGCTGACTCCTATTATTTAAATGACATTTCTGTTACAGTGAAATCTTATTTTTTAAATATTTATTGGTGGTATGTTATAAACATATCACATATATCAGTGCTTATGCTCACCATATTCACTGCCCTGGAGGTTCTTTGTGATTGCAAAAGGTATGTGTGAATAACATGTGAAAAGTCTGCTGGAATTCCCAGGGGCCATCCCATCCAGGACAGTCACTAGACCCTCAATAGAAGGCAGCAGCTTCTCGTGAGTCATCAAACTGTCACAGCTCAAGGAAGAAAGGGAAAAAAAAATCTTCTGGACTGTCACAGCTCAAGAAAAAAAGGGGGGAAAATCTGGAATGTTCTTTCTCGTATTTACTTTCAGAGGAAATTTTGGATATGTCCATTTCTGTTATGTAAGTACTGACAAGCCAAGCCAATAAAAACATTACCTATGTCCATGTACCTATGTTGTGTTCTTTTCATTTGGGATTATAGCACTTGCCAGTCTTGATCCCCATTAAGCAATATATAAATCTTTCCCCTCCTCCATTAACTCATCTCTTCTTCCCCTCCTCCCCCTCTTCCTCTTTCTCCCTTCCCCTCCTCCCCCTCTTCCTCCTCCTCCTCCCTCTCTCCCTCCTCCTCTTCTTCCTTTCCTTCCTCCCCCTCCTTTCCCCCTTTCTCTCCTTCCTCATCTCCCCCTTCTCCTTCTCTTCCTCTTCCTCCTCTTCTCTCACCACCCTCCAAAGGTATACAGCCAGAAGCAGGACAGAGCTCCTTGTTATGTCACTGCTTAGTTGAGGTGTCTCACAAAAGCTGGCTGTTGTGAACAAGTTGGACTAAGTAGGAATTTGTTGGAACAAGTTGTCATTGGTATGACATTGATGAGTTAACCATATGGGTTCGGCTCTTGACCTGACTGATTTAGTGCCTTGATTTTATTGAACTACAAGAAGAGCTACCTCACATTAGCCAATTCATGTAGTCTGTCCATTTAGTGTTTCACAGCAAAAATATACTTGACATAAGGATAAAAATACTTGAATTGATATGACTGACAAATTCCCAAAAACAGATTTACAAAGGCTCCAGTGGTAATAAGGTTGCCAGCAAGAGAATAAAAAGGCAGTTTGCTACATCACACATATTTAATGTTACCAGGACAAAATATCCAGTGCAAACACCCTCTACCTCCCAGTGTGACCAGCCTTGTTAATGTGATGAAACACCCAATCTGCTAGCAGAGATGACCCCTTTTTAAGGCAGGTCCCACCAAATTCTTCCTCTGTGATCATGTTTTGTTTTTTTTGTTGTTTTTTTTGATATTAGGTCTCACTATTTTTGTCCATGGAACCGCAGGCTCACATTGCCCGGGGTACCACAGACTCAAGCAATCCCCAGCCTCAGCTTCCCAGGTAGCTGGGATTAGGCCCAGCTATTTTTTGGGAGTAGGTCTCTGTCCCGACCCGCGGGATCGTCAACGGAGACCTGGAGGAAGGAGTGGGAATGGGGATGGGACAGGAGACACGAGAAATGGAGACAAGACAGGCTTCTGATCAAGTCTCTCTTTATTGCTGCTTTGTCTCGAGTTCATATACCTTAGGCATAAATATTCCATACATTCCCAGGATGGTCATCTCCAATCAAATGCTTGC
>PVHY01023541.1:0-20829 GCA_004024945.1 Uropsilus gracilis
GAAGAGAAGAGAAGAGAAGAGAAGAGAAGAGAAGAGAAGAGAAGAGAAGAGAAGAGAAGAGAAGAGAAGAGAAGAGAAGAGAAGAGAAGAGGAAGGAAGAAAACCAAGCCCAGTTCATCCACAAATGGTTTTAAGCATCCATAACATATCATCCACTGGACTAGATGAAGTTTATAATCACACTAGCAACACTATAATTTCTGGCTTTTGAAGCATAATATTACAACACATAGGAAGTCAAAACACATGCAGGAATTTCTGATGCTCTGAGGAAAAGTTTGAAGTTATCCTAAATAAACAACATGACAAAACAATAAGTTACAGACATGATTCATGTTTATGATAGCAAAAAAAAAAAATAATAGGGTAAAATGCCCCATAAGTAACTGAACATGAGTAAATTATCACTCAGCAAAATATGATGCCATATCAATCATTAAACATTGCACAGATTATCGGCACTATTTAGAAACACAGAAGTGCTTCACACATTGAATAGGAAAAAAAATCACAAGCTTTTAAAATGACCTGGTCAGAATGACAGCCCCTATGAAAAACACATATGCAAAGTGGGTAAGACTCACAAAAATGTAATGTGTGATGCCAGATGGAATCTAGGGACTGACTCCACCAACAAATGACCGCTTTGGCCAAGCTGCTACAACAGAAGGAATGGGGGGACTGGTGGTACCCCTCCTGCATTCAGTCTCCCGAGGTTTACACTTCACTCCAAACAAACATCACTGATACTAACTCGCTGTTAGTACCTTCATAATATCGCACTGCTCTCACTAATAACAAAATCACAGTGTCCAGTATCCCAAAACCCTTCGAAGAAGGCACCTCACTAAGGCAATGTGTAAGAGTCTGAACGTTATCACATGGCCCCGAGTTCAAGCTGAAGCACTGCCCCACCAATGTATAAAGAGCCAAACTGAGTCTGACCAAAATAATAGCTGCAATGTCAGTTTATGTTGCTGGCTGGGAAAGTAACTTTAAAAACCTCACCAGGGCTTTATAACAAAATCTAGGCAAAAGTCTATCCTAACCTACTGAGCATTTCTCTCCATGAACCATGGAACCACCTGGAACCTCACGTGACACATAACTCAAATAGAATTTGGCATCGTCTGCAAAGCTACAGTTGTCCTCACCATCCCAAGTGCGAGAAGTCTCATGGAGGCTGAGATCTACCCTCTTCTACTGAGCCCAGCTCTGTCCCTGATGTTCTCATCACCGCATCAGTGTCCCTTGTCCCTGAGTGATGACTCTAATAGAAAGGAAAGGACACGAGGACATACCACAGGCTTTCCCGGGGGCTCTTCTCTGACATGGCACTCAAGGGGTCCTGCCCAAAGCACCATTCAGTGACCCCTTTCCCATCCCACTCACCCCAACCACCACTCCACCCTTCTGCTCCAGCCACTCTAGACCTTGAAACTTTCTGAGTAAGTCAAGTTCTCTAAGTTCCAAGCTTCACACTTGAAGGGTTTTCTGCCCGAAAAGGCCTTTGCTCCCTGCCTGCTGCCCATTTGGGGCCTACTAAAACTTCAAGACAGTTTGGCTGTCACCTCTAGAGCCCCCTACAGTTCTCCCATTCCTCCCTAGGGGACCACACCCCTGAGCTTGTCCGGGTTTCTGTCCTTACCTATTTTCCACTTAGCAGCAGCCATTCCCTCACCCATGTGTCTCCTGCCACCTAGACCCCGAACTCCTCACGGACATGAACCATCTCGCTCATCTTCATAACCCCAGCACCCTGAAACATGGCCCAGCACAGCAAGTGTGCTCAATACATCTGGCGACGAGCAAACCCTAGTAGCGTTTACAGGATACCAACCTGAATCTGACTACGGGCGCAGGTCGCCTGTTTGGGGCTTCAGCAGGTAGTCAAACTGCAGATGGAAGCAGATGTCCTGGCTGCCCTCCTGGCTTTTCTGCCCCACCTCCCACCCTGCCCAATGGCCCTGCAACAGGTCAGTTCTTCCTCCTCCTCACAGCCTCGTACACTCATCCATTCGGCTTCTTCCAAGGTCCTGCCCTTGAGCCTGACCTTTACACAGCCGTAACTTACCCCTGGCTTCAAGTGCCACCTCCTTGCGGATGAATTCAAAGCTGCGCAGCTACTCCTAATCACACGTATTACTACCTCTCTCTCAGGAGTCCCCTGCCCGGCGGTCCCGTGGCCCCCAAACCCACAGGCACAAACTGAGTGCATGATCTGCTCTGGCATTTGGGCTCCGTGAGCCACCTCCTCTTCCAAGAGCCCCGTTTCTAGCAGGCACCCCCACGACTTCTCCATCTTCACCCACCCCACCCCTGTGTGAGACCTCGGCCTTTCCCTGACCACTCCCATCCCATCTTGCCCCCTCCTTCTTCTAACTTTCTATCTGCGACTGTCCTCTCCTTTCATTTGCCTGCCTCCCTCCGCCCGATTCAGTTTTGCTCACCACCAGACCCATTTTTCTAAAATATCTTTTTCACCAAATCAGCGCCTGCGCAGCTCAAGAAGGCGCAACTGGATTACTGATTGCAGCCTTGAGGCTTAAACTGTTGTGACAGCCTTTTAAGGCCACCCCATAATTTGTGCCCTCTCACCCCCTATGTTTATTTATTCCCCCTTTTCTCCAAATCAGTGGTTCTCAACCAAGGGTAATTTTGGCCCCAGGGGGCAGCTGGCAATGTCTGGAGCACGTCTGATGTCACGGCTGGAGTGGGGACTCCCAGCTTCTAGCAGATAGAGGACTGCGACACCAGTAAACATGCTACAGCCCCAAGACAGCCCCTCACATAAAGAACAACCAAGCAAAATGTCTGTCAGTGGTACCAAGGCTGAGACACTCTGCCCCAAACCGATACGCACAGCGGTAGCCTCCCCGTCCCCCAGCCATGTGCCTGCAATGTCAGCTCTCTTCCCTGTCATCATGCAGGCCTTATGACCTTCCATTCCAGGATGAAGCCGTATCCTGGAGTTTCAGACACTCCAATGGGCTGATGATGACTCTCCAGTCAGCCCCAATTTTCTGAACTTAACACAGCCACCTACTGGAAATCTTATAAGTGTCCCATTCAACATATCTGAAATTAAACTCCAGATACCCCAAAACCTACTACTCCCCAAATTAAGCACAAAGCACCAGGAATCACTCAGTTGCTCAAAACAAAGCCCTGGCAGTTATTCTGGAAGCACCCTCTGCCTCAGCACCTTCCCCCAGGTCAACTGACTGGCCAGCACTGAGTCTATCTCCAGTTGTATCTCAAATCCATCCATTTTTACCTCCCTGTCACTTTTACCTCACCTGGTCTCCCTGCTTCAGTCTTTCACCACGCAGATGGGGTATTTCATAGCTGAATGAGATCATGAGAGAACTCTGCTTAACAATTTACCCCTAACAGCTCCACTGTTCTGAGCATAAAAGCTAATCCCCTTAGCCTGGCCAACAAGACCTTGTGTGGCCCAGCCTCCGTCTACCTTCCCTCCTTTCCCAGCCTCATCTAATCCCCATCAGTTGTGAACAAAATCTATCAGACTTTCAAATGTACCCCAACCCTTGCTCACAGCATATATTTCATGTGCCCCCATCTCCACACTCCCTACTCCACACCCAGTGGCGACTCTCATCTACCTCATCCTCTCCATCTTTGATTCCAAATTTTAAAATTTCCTATTTATCAGTGTTTATATGTTACAACAAACATCCCATGAAGGGCTGGAACCAAGTGACCTTTTACCATTTTGGGGTTCAAGTGGCTGATCACTATACAGCCAACAATTAGCTCATCATGAGCCCCACACGCTGTAGAAGCAAGACACCGACAATGATCACGGCATCTTCCATTTACACCTCAGCTGACATGGTCTCACCCTGCTCTGAACTTTCCTAGCCAGCACAGTTTAAAAGAGCTTCCCTGTAAACAGGTAAATTCTTCTCTAAGGGCAAGAACCTTATCCTATAATCTTTGTACTTAATCCTCTACTCCCAGTCCCTCCCCTGAGCACAGTGATTGTTCAGCCAGTGTGGTTTAGGTCAGCAAACATGGAGCTCCTAATTGTTCTGTGTACCATTTCCCAAGCCAGTCCTCTTAGGAGGTTTCTCACACCTTTATGAGCACAGCCCTTACCAGCTGATAAGCAGCTATACATGTGAGCTCAACACTTACTGGAAGGAGAGCCCAGGCTTAAAGAGCCAACAGTAGACACATGGAAAGTAAACAAAACAGTCGAAAAGAAAATGGTTCTAAGTCTGAGAACCGACGGGCAAAGGCAGAACCATAAGGGGAAACACATGCCAGGGGCCAAGCCAACCTGGCCAGGCCTATCGATATTTTAGACGCACATTCTCTTGGATGCAGCAATACCACTGCTTAAAGACTCACCCTTTAGGAAAGGAGACTTGATGTAACTGAAAGATTCACCACAATGGCTGAAAATGTCATACAACCTGCAAAATGCACCAAGGGGATTCTCTACAGTTTTAACAAGAATGAGACGGCCCTACATGCATCAACAGAAAGGCAGAGAAAGCGATGTTCCTCACAACACCTTTCAAAGCCTGGGGTAAGGCACAGGGGAAAGACAGGCCCAGTAACAGGAAGACAGACACAGGTTTTGACGTGCACTGAAATGATCCGAAGGGTTATTTTTAAGGCAGACTTGCAGGGGTGCATCATCTTAGGAGCGGTCGCACATAGACGAGGCGAGCTGCGGTTGACCTTATTTTCACTACAATTCAGCACAATTCTACGGGGAAAAATGCGGCCCGTTTCGGCACGTCTGCCCAGACTGTCTTATGTTCAGACCTGCTGCTGCAGACCTGCACTGATCAAGTGGCCACAGAGGAAGGATGCCGGGACACCCACAACCAGAGTGACTAAGGGCGCAGGCCCAGTCTCTGGAGCTGCTCCCCTGGTCTCCGAGCAGCAGGTAACCATGGGACCCTGCATCCAGAAAGCCCGGCCACTACCCAAAGCCCACCAATTCTCCCTCCAGGCCCTGAACCCCATGACTCTATCACCTTCTTTCTCCTTTGGAGACTTGAACGCCACTCGAGTGAAGAGAACACCTGACAAAGAAGAGAGCTGATCAGGAGGAGAAACAGCTTCTGTCTTCCGCTGTCACAAATCTAAAGGTGACTGATACACTTTTCCTTGTTTCTACTTTTCAAATGAACTCAAAGGACACGCTGAAGTCAGAGCACTTCTTGGAAACCACTGTCAATATGCTACTCCGTTCCCTACCTTTCATAGAAGGAAAACTCGTCTCATAGTCATAGGTTTGCTGCATGAAACACAAGTCCCTCAACATGAGTCCATGAAAAAGTCAGGTGCAAAACAGCCAGCTAAGCCCCACCATGACCTTGCTAATCTGTCTACCGCTACTCATTCAGGTATGTTCTTTCCTTTTGTAACCCACAACTCACACTAACTAGACATCCAAGTTCAAGGGAATAAAATACAGAAGAGAAAATCCTATTTATCAACTTCTTTTTGTTTCACTGCAAATCTGGAAGGAGCCCCCTGTTCTGTTATCAGTAGCTCACTCTGTTCTAGTTCTTCTTTGAGAGCCTGGTCTGAAAACTCCCACTATGAAACTTACCCTTGCTACTTAGAAGATAATATCCATCTCTGGCAGCAAAAAGGGACTGAGTACAAGAAATCAGAACACATCTGTGAGAACCTGAAGTTAAGATAGCATATTGTTGAGGATAATAAACTGATTTCCTCTTAAGACAGCATACTGAGTCGTAAAGTTTCAAAATGAAGTATTTACTCTCATGATTTTAATCATGAGAAAATAATCCAAGAGTTCCGCCAAAGAAGTCCAAGTTCTTCTCTAGGGCTGCTGCAAATACACACCAAAAAGAAGACAAAGTAACAAGGTAACTATTTTCAAGGCAGAAGAAATAAGGGGAAATTGCTAAAGAGACTCAAAAATTATTCCTCCAGTGGAATTTCTCAACCTAGGCAGGTTGGAGGTGAGTTGTCCATCAAGCCACATGGCATTTAGTGCCCTCCCTATTCCCAAGATGCCAGAAGCGCCCCCACCAGGCCCCTAGTTGTAAACCAAGTATGGCTCCAGATCTCACCAAACTTCACCAGGACTGAGGGGGTGGGCTATTTGTAAAAAGGCCAAGGTTAAAAACCATGGCTCCAAGAGCAGCAGAAAAGTTATTTTCATAGAAGAAAGAAAAGGGCATAGGTGGCAGTGGATATGTTTCCTAAAGCACAACAAGCTTGGGCCCGCCAACCCATCTCATGCCAGGAAACAAAGATCTAATCCTAACAACCATCTAACTCATCCAAAAACCCATTTATCTGGCAAGTTCCTAAAGTTCAAATCCATGTGGTTAGGAAGCAAGAAGGAAGTCTAGCTGAAAAACCTGCAAAGAAAATCTTAGTCACGGAAGTTTTAAGGAGATAAGAGCACAGACACACTAAGTGCTTTTGAGACCTCAAAGCAAACCATCTCAAGATGGCAATTTGGCTTTGTCTCCTCTGCCAACTCCAGTCAACTGGTAATGGCCGCCAGGAGCCCAAAACTGCGCAGATTCTGAGGTGGAGTAGGAGCTCAAAGAAAAGCTGCACCAAATATCAGTGTCACACACAGGTGAGGGATATGGTGACAGGTACACCTCAAATGACCTTCTGTATGCTGAACTTTTATGTTCGAAATAATCAAAGGTGGTTACACGATAAAATATGGAAAATAAATAAATCCTCCAAATGCCCTCAGGCTGACCTATACTGGGAGTTTGGGGAAGGGGGGGGGGGAGTCAGAAATCTGATCCCATCACTCTCCTGCTTAAACACTGGCTCTAAATTCTCAACTTCCAGAGGATCAAGCCAAGCCCAGCCAGCAGAACCCACAAAGCCCTTTGACTCCCATCACAATAGACTTCCTCCAGGCTTTCGGCACTCCCAGTTCTCCATGGCATAACAAGCCACCCAGGATTTCTCTGTTCCCCCCAAAATACATGCCCCTTCATGACACTTCTACCACTTCTCTGCCCTGCAAATTTCTCACCAGTCTTCAGAACACCGCTCTGTGTCGTGCTTTACCTATTCCCTGGATCCTGACTCTCAAAGGGTGGGCCGTGGACCAGGAGCCCTGTACCACCTGGGGGCATGTTAGAAATGCAGGCTCTTGCCCCGCCCTAGCTCCACCAAAAGGAAGAAGATGCCAAGTGGATTCTGTGCACAGTAATCCTGAGAAAAAGACTTTGCAGTTCCCACCAGACTCTGCTCCTCCCGGGCAGGTGGCCTCCTCCCCAGTGGAAGTGATTGGCATGCACATGGTTAGGAGAGGCATGTGGGGAGCTGTCAAAGTGGCAAGCCTCTCTTTCACTACTGCTGCAGGGAAAGCCAAATCCTTATTCACCTTCTAGGCCCCCTGCAGCCCGGTTATAGCCAGAGATAGCAGAAGCCTGCCCTAGCTTCCTGCTTCAACTGGGAAGAGTGCTGTGAGGCCACAAACACTATGGACTAAAGCTAATAATAGCTAAGGCAACAGAGCAGGAACACAACTTGTTAGAGCCATCAAGTCGCTGCACCTGAAGCGCACACCTCCTGACTTAGAGGAGTACAAACCAACTCAACAGCCTCGGGGCTTAAGAACCATCACTAGGACTTGCTCTTCCTTTTGCTGGATGCATTCCTAGCTGAGAAAACCTTCCCTATATGGGAGGTGAATGAATGAAGGCAATGTGCAATCTAAAGGTTGAGGAGACCCAAGTATTGTTTTCAAGAGGGCCTCTAAGAATCTGTTGAACTTTGCCAAAGCATGTCTATCAATCAGTCTTTGCATTTCTAGAATTATTGACCCATTTCTGTTCACAGTTTCTTAGTGGATGAAATCATGAACGCAGCCTTTGAAAAAGCAATGGAAATGGTGACAGACAAAGAGGCTACAGACACTGCTTTTTCACATTTTGGAAAAGGGGAGAAAACCAAACTTAGAACACTGGGTTCTGACCTTGAAAAGTTTGCAACTGCTGTGCCTATTCCAGGAAACATTCATATATAGGGCCGCTTGGCTGCTGTTCTCTACTTTCTGAGGTCTCGAACATGAATCTCATGTTTCTTCCAGCCCCCGACCCCAGTCCGGGACTTCCATTTAAAGTTCCAAGATCAAACAGCAGCCTTTTTTTTTTTCTTTTTGAGACAAACAGGACAGAACACCATAAATACAAGTAAAACACATTCAAAGACTAGGGTGACACCCTGGTGGTGCTGTTTCTCAGGCAGAAAGCAGATCCCTAACTACGGGCTACCCACACATGGGCCACATGGTCACACAGACTATCACTGTGTATTTTAGTCAAATTATTGGGTTTTTTGGTGAATATATTTTAGAACGAAACTTCCCAGCACCAATGAAGTTACCATTTGCCATAAATAGAAGACAAATGTAAAAACAAACCAAATGGAAATATAATCTTATTAAATCATAGCTGCTGTTGCCTCCCTAAGTCTCTGGCCTCAGCGCTTATTCTCTTTGTTGAAGGAAAAAAATAGATGGGGGAGTGAGCAAGGGGCAATAAGGACAACCTACCCCCTACTACCCCCCGAGCTGAGAACTGTTGGCTATCATCTAGACAGAGAAAGAAGAAGAAAAGAATTTCCTTTCTCACTGTGATTTCATTCCATTTCACAGCATATCCACCGCCACTCTTCCTTCCATCGCAAGTCACCTTCCTATGCTTCAAGAGCCCAAATCCTCAGTGCAGCCTCAGTGATCCACCACCACTCTCCCACACAGACCACCCCACCCAGCCTCACTTCCCCCAGCTCGCCTCTACACTTCAAGTTTCCACCAGCGAGACAGTAAAGTTAAGAATGGTTTGTAGAGATGAATATGTGTAATCAATGGCTCCCAGACATGAATATTTGCAATCAATGGGATGACAGCAAATGCTATTTCTGAACTCCAATTAAGTTAAACCTTAGGCCATCCAAAAAAAGAACCCCATTCTTGTCATTAGACCTGTATTACAAAAACATGGTACCAGATCATGTTTTTATTTTAGTCAATAAATTGCTGTGGAAGTTTGTTTTCTCTTGTTAGATAAATACCTACATAATACCCTTGATTTTGCATCTGCACCCGCAAAGAACTGAAAAACATTCTCGCTGACCAATTTCGGTTTGCCCATCCCAGAGTTACTCCTCAAGAGCTCCTCAAGAGCACCCAACTCAAGCCTTCTCCCAGCTTTCCTCCTTTCCTTGTATGTGGGGCCAGTTCCCCATCTCCCCCTTCCCAAAGGCTAGTAACCTCTCTTGGTTACTAGCCTCGACTAAAAAGTCACCTCTTCTAAGAGGTGCCCCAAACCCTGTTCCCTCCCCTAATTAAGGTAGTCTGCCAGTTCAGCAATCACAACCAGGTTTGACTTGCTTCAAACCACCATCTGATACTATCTTGTTCATTACTAATCTTTAATAATAAAACTTTAATAATAAAATAGCCAATATGATGGAAGTATTTTATTTATGAGGTTGAACCCTAAAAGGGGGCTCATTTGTTGATCAAAAACAGTGAAAAGTAAGTAATTTCTTTTTTTTTTTTTTTTGAGACTAGGTCTCTTTTTTTTCAAAGACTAGATCTTGCTATGTTGCCTGGGGTAGTCTCGAACTGCAAACCCAAAGAATCCCTAGCCTCAGCCTCCCAGGTAGCTGGGATCACAGGCGCGCACCACCCCACCCAGTGAAAAATCAGTAATTTCTCAAGAGTTCAGCCTAACCCATCAACTTACTAGCCGCTCACAACCACCTAGCCCAAGTACGGGATGAGAAAACTGGCCCAAAGAGGTTGAGTAAGTTGCCTAGGTCACACGGACTAGTCCACAGCAGCTAGGCTTTGCCAGGCACCACATGCCCAGGCCCAAGAACACTAGTTCCATGAAAGCAGAGGGTCTGGGTGGGCAGCTCCCTGGTGCCCATCACAGCTACTGGAACGCAGCAAGTTCTTATGATGGATGGATGAATGGCTACAGGGAGGGTCTGCCTTACAATCAGAGAGGGAGGCAGGGAGGGAGGGAGGCAGGGAGGGAGGGAGGGAGGGAGGGAGGGACGGCTGGAATGAATGAATGAGGGATGGACGGCTGGAATGAATGAATGAGTCTCCCTCACAATCAGGGGCATTTGTCCAGACTCCAGACCCAAAGCTCTCTGGACAACCAAGGCAGAAAGAGAGTGGGGAGACGACCCAGAGAGGGGAGCGCCGGCCCCGCCTCGCCGAGGGGCTCACCTTGAAGTCGCGGCTGTGCTGCGGGGTGTACTCCAGGGTCCAGAGGGCCCGCACCAGGTGCGCCAGCTGCTCGGTGACCTCGCCCTGGCCCTGCGGCCCGCGGCCCGCTGGCTGCTCGGGGTCAGGCAAGGGCTCGGGCCGCCCGGCCCGGTACTGGCCGAGCGCCAGGTATTCGGCGAAGAGCTCGGTGTTGCTGAGGCACTGCAGCGTGGCGTTCATGAAGCACGTGTTGCCGTGGTTCCTGAGCCCCGCCACCCCGGGCACCGGCTCGCCGGCGCAGGAGGGCGGCGCGGGCGAGGCGGGCGGCGGCGGGCACGGCGGCGGCGTGGGCGCGGCAGCCGGCCCGGGCGGGAAGCAGCTGCGGAGGCCGCCGCGGTCCGGGGCAGCGCCCTCGGAGCTAAGGTGCGAGAGCGTGGACAGCGTCTTGAGGACGCGGCTCATGAAGCTGCCCACCGAGCGCGCGGACGAGGGCGAGGCGGGCGCGGCCGGTCCGGGGCAGCCCGCGCCGCCGCCGCCGCCCGCGCGGCCGCTCCGGAACAGCCGCTTGCTGAAGGAGCGCTTCTCCTTCCCGCCCGCCGCCGCCACCGGCGGCCCGGGCCCGGGCGCCGTTACCTTGGACATGGCGGCGGCCGCCGACGCTCATCACCGCGCCCGCCCGCCCGGCCCGCGGCCCAGCCCCGGCGGCCGCCGCATCCCGCCGCGCCTCACCGGGTCGGGGGGCTTGACGCCCCACACACCTCCGAGCGCCGCCGAGCGAGCCAGCGAGCAGCGGCCGGCGGGGCGTGCGGACGAGCGCGCGATCCGCCCAGCTGGGCCGCTCACGTGACCCGCCTCCCGGCGCCGCCCGCCCCGCGCTGAAGCTGCTGGGGCCGCCATGTTGACTGTGGGCGCGAAGCCGCCTCTCAGGCTCGACGCAATGACTCGCGGCTCCGGGCGCGGTTCTGCAGCGTGAAGCCGGGGGGCGGCCATGTCTACTGTGGGCACGGACTGGCGAGGAGAGGGGTGCCGGCCTCCTGCCGCGTTAACGGGGCTCGCCGTGGGTGGTGGTCTTCGCTGATCTAACGGCTGAGGCGTTCAGAAAGTGCAGGAATCGGGGTGCCTTCCGTAAGCAGGATTCTGAAATAAATGGACATGGCTCTGATCAGTCCTGGGCAACCCAACCCCGCCTGGCTCTCGAGGGACCCTGCCAGCCGAACGCCGTCACAGAGCCCGGCAGGTCCTGGCGGGCGTGTCTTCTGGGCAGCTCCGCGGAGTGACAGTGAAACGGTATTCTCGGAACGGCCTTCCTCTTCAGATCAGCCTTTACCAGGCCGCCGAACTCTGTCACCATTCATTCATCTGTCATCAGATAGTTCTCTGTGCCGGGCTCTGTACTGGGCGCTGAGAATATGACAAAGTAAGAAACTAACAGGGTTTTACCAGTTCTCCCTGCAGCTTTCCCTCCTAGAGGATCCTGATCATAACTACTCTGTTCCAAGCATCGTGCTGAGCTTGCAGCACCTTTAATCTTCGATGCCTCTGAAAATGGCACTGCTCATCAGATTCAACCCAAATTTCTTTCCAAGTCCTCCAAACGAGGACTTGACCGCTAAACAAAAGGCCACTGACCTACAGAGATCACACAGACTCACATATCATTGAGTAAGGAGCCTTGGTGTTTTCATCATCATACTGACCTATTAATATTTCAAGTGATTTGATCTTCAGAATTGGGGACAATATAGGAAATGGTATGGACTACAGCCAACTGCAAATCAACATCCTTCTAAAGGAAGTAGCTGCCACTCAGTCCCAGTCAAATGTTCCCATGTAGAAATGAGGGCTCAGTGTTGCCAGATCATCTGATATTTTAAGAGAAAGTGGAAATCCTATTTTTAATGTTGGTCCAATTAACAAATAGTGCGGGGGTGGGGGGAGCACATCTTTGCTGCCTTCAGTCCAGAAACTATTGGTGCATGACCGGCTCCCGGAGTCTTCTCTTTGCTAACCCTTAACCTTTGTACAGGTTGCTGCAGAAAAGAAGTTAGGGAAAAGCCCTTCCTTACGCCACATTTCAAAATAAATGGCTTTTGCGTCTGACTTCCCAACCCATAGTAAATTGAACTCTTACAGTGAACCCTAGGTAGTCTACACTAGCCTTCAGATTGCCTCCATTCCCACCTCCTAGTCAAAATCTGTGTTCCTCACTGTTTCTTGAGTTCATTTGGACATTGAAAGACTGATAGTTGATATTAAAGTACCTCAGTCCTTGCCAGACGTGTTCGCATTTTTAAAATAAGAATTGTGCAGGAGAGAGGGAAGGGGGGGAAAGGAATGACTTGATGGAATTGAAAGGCAATTTAGTGAAATGTTAGAATAGCCAGCCATGATGTAACAATTTGTTTGTTTGTTTATGGCAGTGAGAGCAGTGTTTAGACTGTTTCCCTAGATGCACACCAACTTGGAAGTTCATTTCCAGGGTTAGTTTTCCAACCAGCTTCTTTGTTGTTGTTGCTGTTGTTGTTGTTGTTGTTGTTGTTGTTGTGCAATCTCTACTTTGTACTCAGATGTTCATAGCATTAATCATGTTTGCTCAGAACCTACAAAGAAAAAGTCAGCTCTCAAAGCAGAGATTCTGTTTTGCTAACCATGGATTCTCAGCGCCAAAAATTATTCTAATAACTGATTGATTGAATGAATAAATTACTTTAGAGGAAAATTGAACATAGCAAAAGTTTTTCATCCCCCACGTCTTATGTTCATTCATCCCCCATGACTTATGCTGGGAGCCATCTCCAGCTGCAACCATAGCTATCAGCTATGTAAGCCACTGCATGTGACAGCCCCCACATCAGACTGTTTATCTCTCTGCTTTTTTGCTTGGGAGTTTGCTCCAAAACCCAGGAGCTCACTAGATGGAAATGAGCTAACAGGGCAATCAGAAACCAGTGGAAATACCAGTCAGTTTCCTAGCCTTTAGATGGACATGTCTGAAGCATATCCAACAGGCCCTGTCCAGTGTTAAGGAGTGATTGACACATCTTTTTGTAGATTTCCCTTCTTCCCTGTCTCAACCTTCCTGCTTCCAGGATCTTTCCCAATTCGACTACCTGTACCCAGATCTTTGTCTTGGGCTCTGATTTAAGGGGAATTCAAACTAAGACACTGAACTCCAATTAGAACCTGGAAATTCCAATCCAAGTCAGATTTTTCTCCTAACTGGCATAAGCAATCCTCAGCCTTCTCCAGTCCAAGCTTTAATGTTTGAAATCTCATTGCTGTCCTGTACTTCAAGGAAATTAGAGCTGAACCTATCACCAGTTCTGGCTCCCTTGATTAGCACCACCAGATGGGGGGAAGGGGGAGGATGATGCTATCAAGGGAGTAAGATCTGGTTCCCTTAACTCCCTCTGAACATCACCCCCCTGATCTAGCCCAGTTCTGCCTGTTGCTACTTCTACCAGCATGTAGCTGAAATCCAAAATGTAACAATAATCAACAATAATCAGGAGGGTGGTGTCTCAGTCACCAGAGTCTAGTAAGGTACAATTCTCTGACCTTCCTCACATGGGAGTCCTCCAGCCCCTGCATATGATTTCAACATCATGAATACCTTACCCCCAAGCTAGGAAAACACAAACTAGAACCAACAGCACCCTGCTGTCATCATAATCTAAACAAGGTCCATCCTGCAGCTCCTAAGCTGCCAGCTTGGTGGAAAAGTATGCATGCTTCCTATTTGTCACCTGTTTTCTGGATGACCTCCAGAAAGGTTTTATCCTGCCGGTAATGAATAAGGGGTGCACATTTCCCAACCCCAAGGCAGTGTTCAGTTTCCAGTCCTTTCTGCATTGAAACATGTCACTAGCAAAAGATGGCATATTGATAGGCTGGTGCTTGAATGAGTGAAGTTGAGTAACATGAGCCTGACTCTCAGTTATCCAGCATCTTAAACAGACTTCTTATTTGGAGGGGATACCAGATTAGGCAGGACAACTCAATCTCCTCTTGTAAAAACTGTGCAGTGGGAAAAGATTCACCTCCCCATACCTGGAAGCAAAAGTCCAGGTAGATGATTGAAAAATCCCACCTGGTGGGAATCACATGCTCCTGCCTGGATGTGGTTCTGGAACTACTGGGTCAAGGGTAGTTGGAGGTGATACAGCAATCGAGCAAACTACTAGTGGCTCTGTCTTCAGTGGTTTGGCAGTGGGATCCAGTGGAGTCAGGGAGGCTCCAGCTCTTTTTCTACTGCCAAGCTCTCACCGTGTTCCCTTTCAGGTTTCTGCCCCAGCCTGTTTCTCCAGCTCAGTTTACTCTGTGAGCTAATCCAGTAGGCTTCCTATAAATTCCTTTATTGCTGAAACTAACCATTGCCATTTCTGTTGTTGGCAATCAAGAAAATGAGAAAATGACTAGTATTTTTTTTTAAATCATTTGTGTGTGTGTGTGTGTTTTCTTTTGAGACTTGTTGCCCGGGGCAGTCCTGATCCCTTAGACTCAAGCAATCCCCAGCCTCAGCCTCCCAGGTAGCTGGGATTACAGGTGACCACCACCACACCTGGCTGCTTTTTTGAGAGATAATTCTCACTATGTTGCCCGAGGTAGTCTCAAACTCGCAAGCTCAAGTGATCCCTGTCCTCTTGCCTCCCAGAGCTTGGATTTATAGGCACAAACCACCATGCCCAGCTTTCATTTGTGTTTCTTACTGGTATAATCTATCTATATACATCACTGCCCATTTTCCTTTTAGTGTGTTCCACTGATAAATATTGGCTAATACACCGTACTTTGAATGTAAGTTCTGTTATTGCTTCATACATACCTTTCCATTTGTTTACCTTTCACCATATTTGCAGGGTTTTCGTATCAAATAGAAAATGTTGATTATTTTATAGTCAGGTGGATCTGTTTTTTGCATAGATTTCTGGTTTTTCTTTTCATGTGCTTTGGGGAATAACCCTTCCCAACTCCAAGATCCTAAGACTTTTCATCTGTGTTTTCATTTACTGCTGTTATGGTTTCTGTTTTATTTCCTTTTTTCCTAAAGGCTGACTCTATTTGGAATCTATTTTTGTGTAAGAAATGAGGTAGGGATCTGGCTTTTTCCCTGCCCTATGTAGCTATCACACTATCTCAGCATCATTTTTTAATATTCTAACCTTTCCTCACTATTTTAAAAATGTCATATTTGAGATCACATTTAGTTAGGATTTTTTGAAATTCTGTTCTAGCATTGATATGCCTTTCTATTTTACAATGATATAGATTTAGAATAGATTAAAATTTGGGGTAAAACAATACTTCCTAGTTTTATTATTAAATTCCTTGTGAGGCTTAATTTATATAATTTAGGGAAAATCGACATCCTTCTACAATTTATTATCGTATCTGAGAATAAAGTATCTTTTAAAAATGACACAAAGCCATACAGGGTCTCTCAGAATACTGTGGTTTTCTTTCACTGGACTTAAGTAACACTGATAAATTTATTCCTCAAAAGAGAGGAACCCAAAGGACTGTGGGTGGGAGACTATTGGTGCTTTGGTGGTGGGCGTGGTGTGATAACTTTTATTTGTAGAGGTGTGAACCTACAGTCCTAAAATATCTACAGTGTTATAAGTCAACATTGCCTCAATAAATATAATATAAAACAAAAAAATAACAGTAACTTCTTCCTTTATATTGATGTCATGAATAGGATGGTCTCACACCATCATATTTGCTATTGTTTCTCTTGAAAACACAGTTATTCTTATGAACAGTCACCTTAATGAACTTTAGTCCTTTTTCATCATTTTCAGTTGATTCTCCTGGAATTTTCAGGAATTCATACCAATGCAGGAGATAATAACCTGTCCTCTTTATAATACTTGTACCTCACCTTTTTTCTTGTTGTTTAATTGCCCTTCCAGAATGCTGTTAAGTAACAATAATGAGAATAAGAAAGCCTGCATTGTTCCTGACTTTAATAGCAATGCTTCCAGTGCTTCACCATTAAGTATGATACTAGCTTTTGGTTTGAGATATATATTATTTATTGCATTAAAGTGGTATCCATTATTCCCACTTCAGAAAGGGTTTTATCACAAATGGATCTTGGATTTTATCAAATGCCTTCTGAGCAGCCACAGAAATGAACATATGTTTTTCTCCCCTTTGACCCGCATGCCCATCATCAGTTTTTGTTAGCAAACATGTACTACTTTTACCTAACTTAAGCAGAAAAGGAAGGATGGGTAACAAACAGATCACCAAAATGTCAGGAAAGTTTCAGAATCAGACTTGGGAAATCAAGGAAGACAGAACATAGCCAGGATCCTGCACCAGAAAAGGCTTCTGAAGCTGTCTTGTTGGCATTATCATTGATGACAGACACTTCCTGGATGATGGCAGTCACACCGCTGGGCTCTTGGCCCTGGTATAGCCACTGTGAGTAGTTGTGTTACTTTTTGGTTGATCTTGAACTTTTGCTATCACACCTTCTAATCCTAAACCCAGAGTAGAAACATCTACCTGGTTGCATTAGATCTTTAGTCTCATCACCAGTGCTGAGAAGTAGGGGAGGGATCTTATCTCCCTCCTTTTTCCATTGAGGGGGTAGAGTTGCTTCCCATCTATCATGAGATTTCCTCCGAAATGAAGATGGTTTAATGCTGGGCAGCCCAAAGTGATAAATGTCCACCACAACGTATTTGTGTGATATGTCATGTGGGTGGCATTCAATGTGCTCCTTTACCACTCTCTAACACGTTATTTAAAATTTATATCTATTTTTGTAAGAAAGTAAGCTTGCTATTGCTGTGTATACTCACCGTTTTTGGCAGGTTTCTGTGTTAGCAGCCCTTCACAATCAACTGGGAAATGTCCCTGTTTTTAGTAGACTTTGAAAGCACTTAAATGATATATTCTTAGGCGTTACAAGGATTCACCCCATTTTCTCCAGATCTGGTAGAGTAGACAGACCTTTGAAATATTTTGATTTTCATCCATTATTATTAGTCTTTCTGAATTTTACTTCTCTTCTTGAACTAATTTTAGTTATTTTTGTTTAGCTAGAATATCACCCATGTTTTTTAATTTGCTAGATTCTATTTTCTTTTTTGTGCAGGTTGAGGAGTGCTAGAGATTAAAGTTTGCACAGAAATGCAATTGTCAGTTACAATTTGATGTGATGTGAAAGGCAATGTGATTCAGAACTCTGGAAAGTTGATGATAGAAAGATTCCTAGAAAAATTGTGTATATTGTGTATATATGCCACATCTTTTTCATCCATTCATCTGTTTTGGGACATTTGGGTTGTTTCTGTGTCCTTGCAATTATAAATAGTGCTTCAATAGACATCCGAGCACAGGTGTCCCTTTGTATAAGTATTGAGGTGAGACACAAATTTTAACAGGGGACCCAAACCTTCATGTATGAGTTCAAGATCTCCAAAGAAATCCAATCAATAGACTAAACATATATATCCTACTGATATGTGTAGATATGAATGTATGTGTGTATATATGCATACATGATCATTCTGACATATTTATCAGCTATGTGACCATGGATAGTGGATAGTGTTCTCTGTATTATTTAGTATAAATCTATATAATCTGTTCTTTATATCTATGTCTGTCTATTTATTTATTTGTTTGTTTTTAGAGACTAGGTCTTGCTACGTTACTCAGGGTAGTCCCGATCCCATGGACTCAAGCAATCCTCAGTCTCAGCCTCCCAGGTAACTGGGATTATAGGCACCCGCCACATTGCCTGGCTGCTTTTTTGAGACCAAGTCTCACTATGTTGCCCCGGGTAGTCTTGGACTTACAAATTCAAGCAATTTCTGGCCTCTTTGCCTCCCAGTGCTTGGATTACAGATACATGCCACCTACCCAGCCTTCTATGTCTATTTATGATCTCTGTAGACATAGATAAATTTACTGTAGGAATTGGCCTATGCAGTTATGGGGGCTGACAAGTCCCACAATGTGCTATCTGCAAGCGGAGAACCAAGAAATATAATGGTGTAAATTTAGTTCAAGTCCAAAGACTTGAGAATCGCAGCACCTACATTATAGCTCCCACAGAACCAGGAGCATTGATGTCCAAGGACAGAGAAGAGATTTCCAAGCTCAGGTAAATAATTTAAATAATTTAAATTCTTTGCCTTTTTTCCCCTATTCAGATCCCCAAGGGATTTAGTGACACTCATCACATTGATGAGGGTGAATTTCTTTGCTGAGTTTACTGATTAAAATGCCATCTCTTCCAGAAACACCCTTGCAGACACATCCAGAAATAATGTTTTACAAGTTACCTGACCCTCCCAGTTAACTTGGCATATATAATTAATGGTCACAATTTATTTAGCAAAAACAAACAAACAAAAAAAACCACTAGAATGCAATATCTAAAAAAAAATTAATGAATTCCAAAAAAAATCCATGATGCACAAAATGCCAAAAATTGAAATAAAAACAGAGTTTGACACTGGACATGCATGACCCAACAGTCCTCTACTCAGTCTGACCCCAGCTGCCCAAGAGCTCTAGGAAGACCCACCATCTCTCAGCTTCCACAGTGCTATAATGGCAATTTGTAGTTGCTCGCCTGGAAGCTAATGAGAAAGAAGCTCAGGTCTGCTGTCTGCTCACTCATGTGCCCACAGCTACCACCAGAGAATAGCAACGACTCCATCATTTTCCAGATGCCTTGTTCTCATTAGCAAACTCTAAGAAATAGATTCTAGGAAATGTAATTCTAGGCTTCTTCCCTGTGATAAGGAGCAAAGTACAGGAAAGGGAGGAGGTAGTCCTGGCAAGTTAACAGTATGTCCTCCTACAGAAAGATGGCAAGAGGATCAAAAGCTGGAAATCAGATAAACATATTAGCAGGACTGAGAACTGCCAGGTGGTTACAAGCAAACCATTTTGCAGATTCTCCGTGAGGGGCTGTGCTATGTTGCTGCTCTCTCCAAATTCTGGGTTGAAGTACTAAATGCAGACTTCAGACTGGGACTGTATTTGGAGAGAGGGTCTTTAAAGAGGTAAAAAAGTTAAAAGTATGGTCACTGGGGTGACCATAATCCAATGGGGCTGGTTTATAAGAAGAGATTAGGACACAGACAAGCACAGAAAGAAGACGTGGTAAAGACACAAGGAAAAAGAAGAAGCCAGCCTTGATAATACCTTAATCTCTGGTTTATCACCTCCAGAATTGTGAGGAAATTATTTTTCTGCTACTTAAGTCACGTTGTCTATAGTCACTATCATAGCCCTAACAAAATAATTAGTAGCAGACAAGCAGCAAAAGGTGGGTAAGCAAAAGGCTTAAATGAGGGAGTCTAGTTCACAGTCTACATAGTTAGACCTTAAGTTACACTCATTTCTCATTCAACCCAAGCAGCGATGCTTCCAGTCCCTGCCTTCAGCATGGAGAGTCTTCCATAAAGACATTACATTTGAGAGGCTCCATATTTGGAGAAACAAGGTCTTGTAAAGAGTAAGGAAGAGGTTCTATCCTGAAAACTGGACAACCAAGCATAACATCATAGCCTAAAGATAAAGACACCACGCCTGACCCAGACACCTTTGAAAATTTGGCCCCAGACTGATTGTGCAGGAAGCTGGCATTCTATTCCAGGGAAGCAGACAGGGCTCTGATGAGGGTCTTCATATGATGGCATTGGAGAGGGGGGTGACACAAATGACTGGATTCCATCTAAGCACGTGACACTGAATCCTGAGATCCCTTGTCCTATCTCACTTGTACGCTTTTCAATCCTCACTGTTAAAGATGAACAGTTAGTTCAGGACCATCAGATATTTAATGAAAGTTCCCAACTTTGAAACGAAGCAAAGGAAATAATCAGAGAAAGAAATTTGCACAAAATTGAGAAAAAGTACAAAGCTAAAGAAAACTTAAAATTCCTTAAACATGCTCAAAGAGATAAGGAATGTTATTATAGATTAAAACAACAATTAAAGAAAACATGATTAAAGAAAAAGCCCATAAATGGCTTTTGGAAATTACAGTTTCTATAGAATAAACTTTAAATGGAACAAGATTTAGATGCTAAAGTTGATGAAATCTCCCAGGAAGGAGAATTAAAAAGAAAAAATTAAGCAATTAAGCAATTCAAGTTCAATAATCAGCTGCTGAGAAGAATTCTGCAAAGAAAGCAATAATTTCCAGCAGGAAAAAAGGTAGAAGAAAGTGTCCTGAACTGAATAAGCTGAGCAGCTAGGCTTCAGGTGCCCAGTCTGATGTATTTAACAAGGATCCCCACTGGGGTATGTGACTGGGAAATTGTAGAATACCAAGAACAACAGTATCTTAAAAACTTCCTAGCAGAAATAAGTCAAAAAGAAAAAGAGAAGTACAGGATGGTCTCACTTATATGATGGATATAGGGAAAAACAAACAAACAAATAAGAAAAAATGAAAACAACCAATGGGACTGAACCATGGAGCGAGAGAGGAGGAGGGGGAAGAAGGTGGGGGAGGTGAAGAGCACAAAAGATCAGGATACTTAACAAATGTTAGTGAAGTAGGAAAGCCCCAGGGTACACAATAATGGACTAATGTAATATAAATATACATATATATGAAAAAAAAA
>PVHY01023542.1:0-20829 GCA_004024945.1 Uropsilus gracilis
GCTAATAGACATATGAAAAAATGCTCCACAGTGAAAGGTTTAATAAAATCTTTTGCAGACTGCAACAGACTCCTGAAAATACTTTGACAACATGGACTTCAACAAAAGAATTTTCATTTGTAGAGGAATGTTCATGGAGCATGATTATACATGATTAATGATAAAAATATCATTAAGAAGTCAAGCGAACTACCATGGACATAGTTCTGAAAGGAACAGCACATCAAGTTGTGTCTCAGTCAGGTCTTCAAGAGCTGTTCTTAGAATAGGCATTGTTATTATGGAAGATAATAGCATTGAAGTCCCTCCTTGGGATGAGATATGGAAGTAGAAGAGAATGATATTGATGATTGCAATCCTCTGAAGACCTAGGTTCTTGTGTGTGCATATTAACAGAACATCACTGTTGTGCTGAGATTACAAAAAAATTCCTTGACCTTGATTACAGACTATGTATTATTGGCAAATGAGTAGTGACTTTTAGTGCATATGTCTTAGTTTTCAACAAAAACTAAGTATTTATGGTATCTATAACAGTGCACAGTATTCTCCTAAACCTTGTTATTTTATTCACAGCTCACTCACCGACTTACCCAGAACTTCCTATCTGTTTGTGATATGTATACTGTGTGGACATATTTTTTAATCTTTAATAACAATTTTTTATCATATATTTATTTCCTAGATATTTTTGCATACATAAATAGCATTCTGTTACAATTGCCTAAGGTGTTCAGAACAGTAATAGGCTGTATAAGTTCATAGCCTAAGAAATGGTTCTGAAAAGTGAGTTATACCATAAACAGCTGGAGTATAATGATTATACCACTTAGGCTGTGCTGTGCATTTTGTGATATTCACAAAAGATGGAATTTCTAACAAAATATCCCCATTGTTAAACAACATATATCTGTGTCTAAGAGCCCATAAGAGAGTTCTGAGATTTTTATGGTGAATTGATAAACCTTCAAAGTCATGAGAAACATCAATCTCATATTTCATATTCCAATAAATAGGTGAGGAAAGTGAATATAGAGAAATAAAAAACTAATCAAAAAAGCTCTGGGACATAAAAAGATAAAAGATTTACAACTAAACTCAGAGTCAGTATTTTCTATTTAAATTCTTAATGAAAATTTAAATTATTTTAAATTTAGAGAATTTGGAGAATTATTTTATATTTAAAAATATTTTTACATTATATAATCCTGATATCTAAATCAAATTAACTTATAGATAAATCATAATAAACCAACACATCCCTTTGGTTGGTTTTCTAAGGTTGTTAAACTCATAGACTCATTATTTAACCATTGCTTGTAACATTCTTCTGAGAAAATGGATGAGGCAGTTAATTACTCTTTGTATTGTGATTTAGAATTGATATCAATCAAAAACAGTTCTAAAATACTATTATACAGTATATGTGTTATTTTATCATTTTACATTTTTTTTTGTCAATAAGTAAAGAATAACTAAAAGTCACTACTACTCATTTGCCAATAATACAGTCTGTAATCAAGGTCATGGAATTTTTTTGTAATCTCAGCACAACAGTGATGTTCTGTTAATATCACAGAAAGAAAAAGCATACCAATCCCAGAGCAAAACTGACAATTCTATCAGAAACTCATCAGATTGCATCATTAAACTTTTCAATTACTAATGGGCAGAGAAGACCAAATCCAATCTATTGCCTGAAGATTTATTTTAGGAGATTGGAATTTTTTTTAATACTTGATTTTCTGAATGCTTACATGGTAGTGAGGGAAAATTTACAGATTTCCCAAACTGTCATTAAAAACAATAAATCAGCAAGAAGATTATGCTGTTTTAAATGGAATACTAACGAATGCTTTGACTGAATTGTTTTGTTTTATTTGCTATCACTTTCTTGGTCAAAATTGTACAGATAGAACTCTAAAAACTTATTTTTCTCCCTAAATACTCTCGTTGCATTAAGTAAATTAACTTCAGACTGCTTCTTGAATTTGATTTTTGATTCTGAATAGTAGAACTTCATGTACTTTATTAACAAATAAATTATTTTTTTCTAAATTGTTTTTAAAAATGTATATCAAATAAAAAAATATCCTTCCCAAAAATCTTTAGTCATGCATTAGTAAAATCAATGGACAGTCCTTAAGTTTTTTCTTGGGTCGATTAAGCATGTCACTATTCTTACAGAGATTTTATTTGGATTTGAGAAAAAGTAAATAAAGCTCACTATTTTTTACAAGTTTTTTTTCATATAACTACTATGATACAAAATAATTTCAGAAATAAGGGATATCTTTCTTGGTTTTCTGAATTAGGTAAGTAGTATTCACTGAGGAATGATTAAATTAAAAAATAATGCATGAGAATAATCTATACATACAAATAAAGGGTTATGTGCTATATCTTATGTTTATATTCTCTGTAAATTTAATATATAAAATCAAAATATATGTTATTTGTTTCTTGTTCTATACTTAACACCAATAAATTGGTAAGCATAGATATTCTCCTTAAACTAACTACTTAAATGAATTTCTGCCTAAGATTTACCAAAATTATGTGAATTTGAATTTCTAGAACAGTTGGATTCATTTCTACATGAATATGTTTAAAAATATTGAAACATGAAATATATTCAATTTATGTGAATATTATATGTATATGTGTTTAAATTAGTCAGAATATAATTTCTTAAAGTTACCCTGAAACCATTTAGAGGTTGGAAATATTACACATATCCATTCATAGGAGAACAAAAAGGGACATAAAAGGGAAAGTTGAAATAGAGCAAATAGAGTTAATTTGCTTAATAACATCCCCACCAATATTTGTGGATTAGACTTTAAGATTTCCTTTTCTCTGATGTGTAATCTTATGTAATCTGTAGACTAAATGTCGAGCAACAGACTGAAATGCCATTGTTGGGGGGGAGAGAAATTTCAAGCTGGAATAAATATAAACTAAGGAAAGGAAAGTGCTACTAGAATTGGAGAGGGGCATGGAGGTGGTATATCTCTACTGCAAAAGAAAAATAGACCAAAGGATTTAAGGGATCCCAAAAGGGGGGTGTGGGGAAAAGAAAGTAGAATACGTGTGATAGAGAGAGGCCTTAGATGAGACAGTATGGGCAGTGTACAAACTTCCATAATATCCAGTCATTTAAAATTTCCATTTAATAAGAAATTGAATATAATGAATGCCTTTATATGAAAAAGAGGGTGATGAGAGTCACCTACAGAATTAGATCATTTAATCAGAGCTAAAGATCTCAGTGGAGTGAGGGAATCTCCCGTATAATCCTCCAGTTCCATTTGGAATGAGAATATACCCCTGACCAGATTTAAAGAACCAAAGAGATTATCCCAGTGATTAAGAGCCAAAGGAAAATAAAATGAGTTTTACATAAATGTATATGTATGTTTCTGCTTAAAATAATAATATTAACTTCTCATGTTGTCTTCACAGTCATATGTGTAGAGCCTAGATTAGGGGTTTTGACTCCTCATCATAATTCTGGATTCCCCAGTTTAGGAAAATACAAAATGAAAGAAACTAGTATTAATTCTTCAGTGAAGACAGCAGAGTTTTGACCAGGAAACTATTAAAAAATGAATTCTGAATTTAGGTAAGGGGATACATTTTTTTTTTGAAAGATATTGCAATAAGGAGAAGAATGATATAGCAATAAGGATCAATAGATTGAAACAACATGAAGAATACTAATTATTAAGCTCCAAAATCATCTCAAAGTTGAGACTGAAAGGAATTTTCTTTTGTAAGGAGGATTACACAAAGTTGGAAAGAAGACAGTAAGAGAGCACGGGTGGCATTTTCAAACAGTAGATCAGAGAGCCTTTTCTTGTGCTCACTCTAAACTCAGGAATGACCATTATGGAAAGTCAGTCTCAGGTGTATCAAAATTTAAGGACTTGCAGAAAGGATAAAAGACTGTAGTGTGTGATCAAGTCAGACTTTTGTCCAGATTCCTAAGTGGATGTACAGTTTAGTTAGCATTTATGAGGCAAAGAATTTTCTTGAGAATTTGGAGCATCTCTGTCTGACCTCATCATTGATACACAAGGGAGTGTTCATGTGTCTTCTGTACGTTGAAAAAAGTGTTTCTGTGCAGTATTTAAATTCTGGGAACAAATAGGGTGCAATTTTCTTTATGGTTGCTATTTGCTAGATGGTTTGATAGAGTTTAACAAAATAAAGTTTGTCAGCTTCAAGTTGTATTTAGATCTACTCCACGTTCCTCTCACTCTCCTTGTACTGGAACTTCAAATTAAATGAGAAATGGTAGGTACTAATGGTAGGAACTCAAGAAATAAAACAGAAATAAAACATAAATGTTGTCTGCGTATTCACCCTGTACCACGCACAACGAACATAGCATCACTTTTTACAAAGAAAGTCAGATAACTTAGTACAAGTCCAAAGCAAAGGTTATATCCACTTAGTAGAGTGAGAAGAACAACAGAAGCACCTGGCAAAGGGAATAGCTAGAAAAAAAAGTGAAAAATGTAACACAATAAAACTGTCCCCATAGTCATTGACTATAAAATATTTTCATCAAAAATATAAATTTCTGTATTCAGAGGAGTCTAAATGGAGAGAACAATGTAAGAATTTCCTGTTATTATATATTGATGTTACAGTTTCATAAATTCACCTTCAAAAGTTCATGTGATGTTATACCTTCAGAGTGTTTAATTAGTTTTCTAGTACTATCACTATTCACATATTTTGTCAAATTATCTTCAACTTTACCTTTGGGCTTTGGATTTCCTGTTATTTTCCTTGTCTCAGAACTTCACATCTAAATCAGTCAGTTAGAAAAATTTCACAGAATAGAAATGCTTTTTCTCCACTGAGCTTCAAAGTAATCAGAGCACAGATTAATTTCAATTTCTTTTTTTTCCTTCCTAATAAAAATTTATTCGGAATTCTAAAATCTTCCTTTATGTGTGTTTGCACAACAAAATAATCCTACAATTAATAAATGAGTTGTGGATATTGAAATACAGAATTTTTCCTTATTCATAGTTCCCGTATATTGTTTATTTCCTTTGTCCTGATAATCATTAGTCACTATCACTGATATAAGCAATACCATTTCATACATGGATAGGATTGTTTTATACTTACTATTTCTTACTTAACCATATTGACTAAAAATAACAAGACAGAAATAATGTGATTGTTCTGAGACCTAAAGGTTTGAAGGGGTGGGGAAATTAAAAGTATTAAACATTCATGATTTAAATCACATCAATTTTTAAATTGTAGCTAGAAAATACCAGTGCACTTTCTATTTTATGCATAACTGAACATAGATTTATGAAAATTACATGCCTGTGGAACTTTCCAATTATAGATCACTGCTCAGGATAGAATGATAGTATCATTCTACATCTTCTGATATGTCCTTCTCTGTTTCCTTGAAAATATTTCACACTAAAAGTAATTAAAAGAATACCAGAGGAAATTGTATATGCCTTCTCTAAATACCTAACTGCTCCCATCTGAGAAGGAAACTCCTCGGACCACAGCACAGGAACCAAAACCATTATGTTAATAAGACCTCCTGGATAGGAAACAAGTCTTCATCAGAAAATAGTGATATAGGGAATTCTCTATCATGCCATCAGTGTTTTCCAGAATGCTGCTGTGATTATTTAAGCTGGTAAATTTAATTAAAACAAAACACACATGGCAGTAATTCAGATATTCACCAGTGAAGAACAGTCATGTTAGAAAACACAGGATATTAAATTATACATTTGAAAAATCAGACCTTATCACAATTTGAATTAATAGATGTTAATAATGTATTTACTCATAAAATAGGTTATATTGAAACTGTAATCGTCTATAAAATGCTCAAGGTTGAATAGGACTGATCTTAATGAAGGGAATGGTATAGATAATCATTTACTAAGAAGTGAATAGTTGATTAAGTTGAACAATTCTTTGTATAGTAAAAAAAGGTAATATATTTAAGGAGTCAAAGTCTCTATTTTCTATATTTCTTTTTCTGGAAGTAATATTGCATAATAGTATCAAGTAAGTTTCAGATTTATATCATAATAAATAAAATTATTTATTATTATGAGCTGATACCTTTAGCTCATTACTTTTACCATAAAATTGGCTCCTTTTACACAGTTTATACAGTCTATCTTCTTCCCTTCTTTCAACCACTAATTTAATCTTACCCTCTAAAAATTTATTTTCATTACATTTTGTGCATTCCTTTTGTTTTTTTTTTCTAACTACTTCACATAAGTTAAATCATAATTTTTTGTCTCTGACTTATTTCACTAAGTTTAATACCCAGTCTATTCATTCTCACTTTTATAAATAGGAGGATGTCATCATTTTTATTTTCATAGTTGAGCATTAGTCATGTATATGTGTTGAATGTGTGTGTGTGTGTATATATATATATATATATATATATATATATATATATAGAGAGAGAGAGAGAGAGCATCATCTGTCCATGGGAACTTAGATTAGACTGTTTCCACATATTAGATATCACATCTAATGATGCAGTAGATGTGGGGCTATAGATATCACTTTGACTTAGTGTTCTTTTTTCTTTAGATAAACACCAAAGAACAGTGTCCATCACTCATGTTGATGAATCTGCTTTATGGCTTCGGCAGAATTTATTTTTCATCCAGCATTTAATTTTGATGATTATAAATGGTATTTCATGTTGTAGAATTAAACTAAGCTTCAGTTTTGACCTCCATGCCATTCCAGAGCCCTAGTTTAGCAAATTCTCTAAACCAGCAGAGCCTACCATAAAAAAAAACTCATTTCTCCATATTGAGCTTTCCTTTTAGTGGGAGGCATTAATCTAGGTTCTACAGAATGCATTCAGAATGCATTATTAAATGTATAGATTCCACCTAAGCCTGAGAAATGAAACTCTAGAGCAAATGTATCATCCATAAGGACCCTAGTGCGTTAAGGTTGATCTGAATGATTTCCAAGGCTCAGGTGCTTTTCTTGAGCATGGTATTTTCTTATGACCAATCTTTAGGTGCAAGTCTTCACAATTTTGAAAGGGAGGCAAACAATTCATGGCCACAGCACAAGAAACGCAACCCCAATATCACACTGTTACTTTGGAACCCAAATGCTGTTTGCTATTGCTAATGCTGAATGGCCATTCCAGGTAGTGTTTACCTTGGAATTGGTGTTGATGGTACTTTCAGGTGTGGTCCTGATAAAAGCACTGAATAACTGGTCTCTTTCCTGTTTGGGGAGGGACTGCTTGTGAAGTAGAGCAAATTCTGTTTGTTTCCTAAGTTGAGTAACATTTATCTGAACTATGGAATGATGCAGAAGAGAAAATGGGATAAATACCAGAAACGTATTTCCCTAAGGGTGTCAGAATCTGAAGTACTTTACAGTGTTAGGGGGAAAAAAAGGTTTTCTCCTTTCCCCCAAACTTTTGCCTATTTCTGAAAGTTTATGGAACAAGATATTAACACTTTTGTCTGGTTTATCTGTTCAGGATGTTTGAATTTCAAACTGCTTTCAAAGATAGGGACAATGTGTCTTCCCAGGACTAAGTGAGTGGAGGACAAATGTGCTTCTTATCTAAGAGACTAAAGATAAAGGGACTATTGTGAGGAAACTTTGGAAACAGTTCTCTAATAATGTTGGTGGTTCCCTAAGTTTAGCTTATTTCAGCTGAGATACAAATCTTCTGTGTGTGAGTAAACACCAGACTGCAGTATGGAGATTTTTCAGGGAAGGAGAAACAAGTAAGAAGACATATAGTTTATTGTAATGACTATTGTCCCTTAACTGATGAAGTTCTGTCTCTGACACACAAATTTCATGTCTTCTGCCTTGACTGTGTTTGACTAGCTTTTTATTATTCAATTAGAGAAAATTTTCAGATTCTCCAGAGTTGTTAATAGTGTTTAGATTATAGGATGAAAGTATCCAAAAATAATTAATTTGCTACCTGGATAATAATTAATTTGCTATTCTGAACTTGGTGGTACAAAATAAAAAAGTATTATTTTTATAGCATAGGATTCCACTGAAAATATTTGAGTTTAACAAATAACAAAACAATAATTGGGAACAGGTTGATTTTAGGCAAAGCAACTGGGAACCACATAGACCAGCACACCATTATCATCAACCTCAGTCTCTTTCTAATATATGGGATATAGGAAAAAAATAAACAAAAGCCATGAGGAAAAGTCAAAACAAGCTAACCACCAAACTGAAGCACACAACTTGGGGCAGGGGGAAAAGGGGGAGAACAGTGGGACAGGTGGGGGGAATGAATCCCTGGGATTACAAAGATGTGAAATTTATATATAAATAAATTAAAAAAAAAGAAATATGCAAAAAATGTTAGTCTATACTTCTGATTATAGTCTTAGTTCCCAACCTTTTATGAGGCTAGCCCATATATCCAAGGCATTCAGAAAAAGAAATAATAAACTGTGTTCTAAAGATGATTGAAAAGCAATTGATAATTATGGCTCTTGATTTCCTATAGTACATTAGATAATGGTTGAGAACCTGAAAATGACAGGATAGAAGTATCCTTAGAATTCATAATTTCTATGAAAGATCTTCTCTCTTGTAAGTTATGTTTTATGAAAAATCTATCCATATTTATTAATGATAGCATAAATTTTCAGGATTTGTAGAGGAAATGAAGATCTTCTTACAGTAAAGTGCAAATCTAATCCAATAATAGTAGTTAATAAAGTAATAGTAGTTCATAATTTTAGATCTTTGGATACTGTATTTGAAGATATCACATTGAGTTTATTGTAAAGCAGAAGAGAATTCAGAATGTACATTATCATTGTTAGAAAGAAAATTAGAAAAACCTAGAATAAAAATAATGAAGTGGCTTTTAGAGAAATGACAATTATAACTCAAATTTTTTTACAACTTAAATTTATTATAGATCCCAATTGATTTTGTATTAGTGGATGATATCATATTGTGTTATATTAAAAATTTTAGGTATTATCTAGAGTATCTAGAGCAATATTTAAATATTCTTATAGGCACACATATAAATGTGGCGTTAAAATGATTATGTACTTTCAAAGTGTTAAATTTCAGAATAATTCATATTGATCAGACATTCTTACAGATGTGAGATAGTATCTCATTGTGATCATGATTTGTATTTCTCTGATGATAACTGGCAATGAACACTTTTTAAATGTGTCAATTAAATGCCTATATGTCTTCTTGGGACAAATGTTCATTTTGGTCTATCTGTACATTTTTATTAGGTTATTTGTTTCCTTTTTGTTGGGTTATAGGTCGTGGATATTGGCTCTTTGTCAGATCAATGATAGGCAAATATTAATTCTTATTCTGCAGATTGCCTTTCATTTTAATGATAGTTTATTTTCTTGTGCAGAACTTTTAAATTCCATTTTTTATACTTCTTTTGTTCCAGTTGCCATTGGAGAAAATTTCACAGAATTTGCTTATATTTCTTTTTATGCACTTGATGGTCTCAGAACTTAAACCTAATCTTGAATGTATGTTGAGTAAACTTTTTTGCATGGTATGAGATAGTGGCCTAGTTTTATCTGTTTGCATGGGGTTGTTCAGTTTTCCCAATGCCATTTCTTGAGAAGACTCTATTCTCCAATATATACTGTTATTTCCTTTTTCATAAATTAATTGTCCATAGATATGTAAGTTTTTTATTCTATTTCACTGATATTTGTATCTATTTTTAATCCAATACCATACAGTTAAGATTACTGTAGCTTTGTAATATAGTTTACACCAGAGAGTATAATACTGTTCATTTTTGTCATAATTTCTTTGACTATTCAGGGCTTTTTTTTTTGATTTTTTACAAATCAATATATGTTAGCAATGAGGTAAAGGGGAAGAAATCTTTATACACTGATAGGAATGTAGTCTAGCCCATCCCTTGTAGAAAAAAGAATATTAGTTTTTCAAAATATTACAAATGAATCTTTCATATGATCTAGCAATTCCACTCTTAGATATCTACAAAATATTGCAAAATGTTAATTCAAAGAGGTATGTGTATCCTCTTTTCACTGAAACACTATTTTAATTTGTCTAGCTATGGAAGCAACATATATGTACAAGGACTAATGAATGGACTATCAAGATTTGAAATATAATATAATATATATATTTAATGGAATACTACTCAGTTATTAAAAAACAAGCTATTATCATTTACAACATAGATACAACTGGAGATATTATGCTAGGTGAAATAAGTTAGGAAGAGAATAACAAATGCTGATGGTTTCACTCACATAAATAAAGAAAAACAAAGAGAGTGATAGAGCCAAACCTATAACAAACTCTAGTTGTTTGCAGGTTTGATTTTACTAGAGGGTCAAGGTAGTGTTGGAGAGAAAATGGAGATCAATGGTTATGGAAGAAGATCATGGTACCTTGGCTGTGATATGCTAACATATATATATATATATATATATATATATTTAATAAGATATATATAATAAGATATATATATATATATATTTTTTCACACACATAGCTATCTATGTCTCTGAAGTGCATTAAGTATAACCAATGCCACCTAAATAAAAAAGACCAATTTAGTTTCTATGTTTATGCAGTTAATGTTTATGGTATTTATCATTTGGCAGACAATGAGCAAAACTTTAAAAAAATCTGTTTCTCATAATGACTCCCTGATATGAATTTTCCCCTATGCTCTTTTTGAGAAGAAATTAATAAAGGTAAGTATTTATCTGACATGGCATGCAAATAAATATCAGAATACCAATTATAAACTGAGCCCCAACAGTTTACCCTATTCCAAATTGTTTTCTAATATAAAAGTTTTTTTTAATTAATTTATGAAGTTTTTCCAGTGAGTTATATTAGCATCTTTTCACATTGTCCATCTATTCTACTTGTTTCTGTGCCACCATTGAACAAAATTCTTATGCACTCTAGTGTAATACAACATTTAAAATCAGCAAGAGTGAAACAACAGAATGTCAGAGAATACATTAACTAATAAATTTTATTTTATTTTTTAAATGATGTGATGGTTTAGAAACACTAAACTTTGGATAGAAAAACAATAAAAAGACTAAAATTGATAATAAATTTGCCATGCTGAAAGATATTCATTTGGGGAATTAATTTACAAGGCTGAAAACATAATTACTGGCTGATTGAAAATCATTTTTCTCTTATAGACATTTATTTTTAAATTATTAAATTCAATGCTCATTACATTCTTATTGCATTCTCTTTGTAAAAGAAATAAGATTTGAAGTGCCTTACACTGTGTTCATAATTTTTTATACAGAAATTGAAGATTTGACACATACTTGAAATTTGAATTCATTGTACTTACTCCACATTCTATTTTAAGTTGATTATATTTGGGAGGAAAAAAATAAAAGGATTCTGATTTGCAAATCAGTCCCTGAATAATAAAAGCTTATTTAAATTGTCATGAGTGGTGTGTCTACTCTAAAAGCTTTATTTTTAATGAAATTAGCAACCTGCCATGTGAATCATGGGAAAAACATAATTCATATATCTGCAATTTATAATTATTTTTTTCATATCACTGATACTCTGATAATAATCAAAAGAAAATTATTTTGTATGTAAATTAAAGCTATTTAGGCATTACAGAAAACACTAAAAATAAAAGCAAACTTTCTTATATTGCATTCTCCTACAATTTACATATATACATACTACACATATTCTGCCTATAAGTAAATACATCTCATGCAGAATTTGGAATTTTATTGTTCAACTGAGCAATGTTCCTTTTGAACTAATATGTGTTGACATTTGACAATCAAGTTTTTTCTTACACATTTAAATTCTTGCACAGTATTGAAATTATATGTGGGTGTTTGTGTAGACATATAAAAATAATGTGTAATATTGTACACAATGACAAGTGTTATTGGCATTAATATTTAAATATAATAAAAAGTAACTAGGAACTAAAATGTTAGCAAGTGATTAAAAAGCTTGTAGGCAGACCCTGTTGAGAACCGAGAAAATGCAAGTCACTATAGTTAGAACCAGTGACATAAAATCATGCAAACAGATTTGTGAAAAACGAACAGACAAACAAAATCCCCAGAGAAAGGATTGAAAGGTTGGGATAATAAAGAGAAGCCATATCTACTAAAATTTCACAGTAAAAATCAAGTTGATATACTTTGATTTGATCTTTAACCAGTCTTCATAAACACAACGGAAATATAAATAAAATCAGCAAATGTTCAAAGTTATACACAGAGAATAAAAGTTACTTTTCATTCTGTTGCCTATAGATAAGCACAATGAACATCTTGTAGTGCATCCTGCTCAGCCTGTACCTTGTCACTTGTAGGACCAAGGTTGATTATTGAATGAAGATTACAGTGGAGTGCACAAACTTGGAGCACCTTATTATCCTTCAAAAGCTGAGTAAGCTCATGGGAGGCAAGCAGGGAAATAACTGAAGCCTCTTTCAGTGTTTGTATTTTTCTTGAAGATCAATATAGATTTCAAAAAAATTCTTTTATTTTCACAACAGTCTTATAAAGTTAGCTACCTTTGCGAATTAGTAAATGGTGGGGAGATAAGGTGTGATATGGCAGTGAAAGAAACAAACGAAAAAAAAGAAGATATGCCTCAAATTTGTAGGGAATGTTTTCATATTTACTCATTAGCATTCAATAAGAGGATTCAATTGGCATTTTGTTCTTAGAATATGAACTGATTGTTTAGTCTTCATTGGATTGATTTAAGCAATGGATGTGTTTATGCACCAAATAAGGTAAAATTCTAAAGTCTTCCAAGACCATGAGGAAGTACAAGTTATAGAAAAATAAATCAGTTCAGTAACTAAAGAGATGTATAAAAAATAGGTAAGAGGATATTATCCAGTTCAACTGTGTATGCAAAACCACAAAATGTGACTTTCATATCCATCTACGTATATTTTTTAAAATTTATTCTTTCATGTGTAATTCACAAGAACCTAATTGTCTTTTCAACTTAATAAATAGAAATGCATGTTGCCATCTTAAATTAAACTAAACTTTATGGATATAAATAATGTATTTTCTCATTCTTTAGAACTACCACATCTTTTCATGTTAAAAATACTATTAAAATAAGGACATTTGTGCATTGTAATTTGAATGCTTATATCGTAATTTTCCAAAAATAAATTGTTAGAAATAGTTTTTCATGTGAAAAGTTAAAATACGTTACAAAATGTGTATGCATGAAAGTGGCATGTTATTCACTTAATTTGTGTACATTTGAATCTTCTCTCAGTCTCAGGAAGAGTGCTATTGTTCTTTAGTTACTTATCTGAAAATAAAATTTTAATATGGTATAAATATCCTGTATCAATCTTGTTGATACTACTTACAAATTGAAAAACATTTAAAGGTCTAGCAAACAACAGTGGTTACATAGTTTTCAGTGCTGTTATAAAGTGAAATATCATATATTTATTAATAATCATATCTTTAAGCTGGGCATGGTGGCATGTGCCTGTTGTCCAAGCGCTAGGAGGCAAGAGACTTGTGATCCCTTGAGTTCGTGGGTTCGAAACCACCCCGGGTAGGCTGGGCAAGGTGGCGCATGCCTGTAGGTGGCAGCCTAGGAAGCCATGCCTAGGACCAGAGATTGTGGTTCAAGTCCCACTGGGGCCACATAGCAAGACCTAGTCCCAAAAAAATAGCTAGGCATGGTGGCATGCACCTGCAATTCCAGCTACCTGGAAAGCTGAGGCTAGGGATTGCTTGAGTCTGTGGTACCTTGGGCAAAGTGAACCTGCCTGTTCCTTCGGCAAAAATAGCGAGACCTAGTCTCAAGAAAAAAAAAAAGAAAAGAAAAAAGAAACTACCCCAGGCAACACAGCAAGAGCTTGACTCCATATGGGCGCGGTGGCAGGTGCCTGTAATCCCAGCTACCTGGGAGACTGAGTTTGGAAATTGTTTGAGTCCGCGATACCGGACAACTTGAGTCTATGGTACCCTGAGCAACAAAGTGAGACCTAGTCTCAAAAATAGTATCATATCTTTGCAAGCCTTGCATGTTGATCATCTATCTAGGAGGAGAGAAAGAAGGGGGGGGCGGGGTAAAAGAGTAGTGAATACCGGTGTAGAGGGGGAGACCACAAGGGAATGAGATAATGGACTGTGGGAGCTTGGGAGTGAGAGAAATACAGTTACCACATCATAGAGGAAATGTTATATATTGTCCAAAAAAAATAGCAACATGTATGTAAATACAAAGTACTACATTTTGAAATGTTTAATTATCCATTTTGAGTTGTTTTTTTGTAGATGATATGAGGGAATGGTCTAGATTTTTTTTTTTTTTTGCATGTAGTGGTCCATTTTCCCCAGCACCATTTATTGAAGAGGCTATCCTTCTTCAATGTATGTTTTTTGCCCCTTTGTCAAAAATTAGTTGACCATACATGTATGGCTTTATTTTCGGGCTCTCAATTCTGTTCCATTGGTCTGATTGTCTATTTTTGTACTAGTACTATGCTGTTTTAATTATGGTGGATTTGTAGTATAGTTAGATATCTGGAATTGTAATAGCTCTGTTCTCTCTTCTTTTGTTCAGGGAGTTTTGTATATTCAAGGTCTTTTGTTATCTCATAGGAATTTCATTAATTTTTATCCTATATCTTTAAAGAGTACCATTAGAAGTTTTACTGGGATTGAGATTGCTTTTGTAGGATAACTATTTTGATAATGCTAATTCTTTCAATCTATGAGCAGGGAGTGTTTTTCCATTTTTTGTCTTCTATTTTTTTAACAAAAATTTTTAGTTGTCTTTGTATAGATCTTTTACTTCTTTTATTACACATCACTAGGTATTAACTTTTCACTGGTATGGAGTGTTTTGTTTTGTATTTTTTATTGCTCAACATTACTAATAATCAGGAAAATGCAAGTCAAATCCACAATAAGATACCATCTTGAACCAATAAGAAAGAATAGCCCATATTAAAAAAAAAAAAAAGGACAATAACAAGTGCTGGCATGGATGTGGAGAGTAAAAAACACTTTTTTTTTAGACTAAGTCTCACTATTTTTTTCCATGGAACCGCAGGCTCTCATTGCCTGGGGTACCACAAACTCAAGCGATCCCCAGCCTCAACTTCCCAGGTTGCTGGGATTACAGAAAAAAACACACTTAATATTGCTGGTAGGAGTGCGAACAGGTCCAACCACTATGGAAGTTGTGTGGAGGACTCTCAAACTATTGAAAATGAAACTGCCATTCAATTAAATAATCCCATTTCTGGGAATCTACACAAAGGATAGCAAAACACTAGTTCAAAAAGCCTCCTGTATTCAGATGTTTATCATAACACTATTTATATAGCCAGAATATGGAAACAAATGCCCCAAAACTGATGAATGGTTGAAAAAAGTGTATATTTATTTAAGGAACATTATTCTGCAATCAAAGTCAACAAATATGAAGCATTTGTGATAGCATGGATGGACCTAGAGGGAATTATATTAGCAGCAATAAATAAGAAAGGACAGAAACCATATGGTCTCACCTTTAAATGGGATATAGGGATAGCAATGAAGGGTCAGGAAATAAGTCAAATAAGTTGATAGTGGATCTGGGGTAGGAGGCTAGGGAGGGAACAGGAAAGGACAAAATTGTGGAGGGAGGAGCACAAAAAGATCAAGATGAAGGTTCATGGATGATAGGGTAGAGAAAGAACCCTGGGGAATGCAATGATGTAATATGTTTATATATATATATTTATATGCACACATATAAATATGTAACCAACAGTATGATTAGTAAAAATAATGGTAAAAATAAATAAAATAAAAATGCTTAAATATTAAAAATATTATATCTTTTAAGCATATTAAATTTTGGTATGTTTCCCACATGAATGAAAAAAATTGAAGCCATTTTAATAGACATGAATATTTATCTATACAGTGAATCTACATACCATTTTGGGTAGGAAATATACCAGATACTATCTGGGTAAGAGCTATGCAGAGCACTTTTGCTTTCATTTTTATATTTAATATATTTTCAAATTTTCTATATGAATTAAGCTCATTGTGGAAAATATTCAAATATCTGATACACAGATTATTTTATATTTATTTTTATGCTTTGGAAGGCAATAACAATAATTAACAACACATTTATGAGATGTCATTCTGAGTTGTTTGATATTAAGTGTCTAAATTTTGTTCTTCTGCATGGCCACTTTAATCATTTTCTGTTAATTTTTCTTATGATAAATTTCAATTTTGCTCTTATGGGGTTTGTTTCCTTGTTTTTTTGTTTGTTTGTTTTGTTTTTTTTAAGAACTCAAGATATAGGAAATGTAGTCATCTATTTTTTTTATTTTTTTTCTTTTAGATCTCATTGTGTTAAATCAAAAATTGTAGCACTGTTTATCTTAGTACTACTTGACCTCATCTCTGTGTGGTAGGAGGTGACATTGACTCCTGATAAATACTATGCCTCATATGGCTTCCTGTTAATGTTGAAATATGAAGTGTGGGTGAAAAATGAAATGCATGAGAAAAGGAGAAACCAGAGTATTTCTTTAGGATCCTCTTGGCTCCAATTGGAATTTCAAGCAAGGGTCACATCTCTGTGTTTCCAAGTGGGGCATTTGATCTTGGTTTGATTTGCTTGGTGATTCAGAGACAGGACTTCCTCCTTTTGTCCCTGCTGCCTGGCAATGCCTCTGACTCCATGTTTTTTGAGAATTTCTGGGTTTCTGTTCAGTCTCTTTCTGCATTGAAGCATCTACATTATTACAGGTCTTGCATTTCACTTCATTGCAATATCTTGAAGTGGTTTCTCTTTTCCTGATTAAGCCTTGATTGATATATTGTGTACAGAATAAGCACAGCCTGGTTTTGGAAGTACAGTAAGTACTCACCTCATCAATAGGTTCCTGGAAATTGTGATTAAAAGAAACAATGTGCAATAAAGCAGGTTCTCAAGTAGCATTACTTAGCTCATTGTTGCCTGGAATTTTTTTCCTCATTTATGTGACAATAAAATGATATTGAATAAAGGACATTATTCAAGGACCTGCTTTATATAATTTCAGTTAAACCTTACAAAACTGTTACATGCACAGTGCAAAGATAAAACTAAATCCCAGAGAGATTAAATGACTTATTTATACTGCACAATTAAAGAGAAATTGACCAATGATTTCAAGTCAGGACCTCTTGTTTCCTGGAACATAGCTGAGTGGTGGAAGAGGTTTGACAGTGATTTGGACCACATCATTTAAACATTGATTGTCAGCACTACAATATGCAAATGATCAGTGACTTTTTCTCTTTTTATCATAAACTTTCCTAGAAACAGTTGGATTATATTACTTACAAAATTTTATCCTTAGAAACTCAGATGAAATACTGTTCTTTGATATAAATACAGGTGGAAAAGAGACAAAATGATGAAGTCTATTTTTTTCTTCAAACACATGTCATTATTCAATGGTTGATGACTAGAAGTGGTAGAATTCTTGTCACTGCAGAAACAGAAGAAATTCTAAATTCTAAATTTATTCTAAATTCACACAGATAGTATCAACTGGCCAATTCTCAAACTGAGTGACCATGTTAATTTGAAGAAAGAGACTAGGAAATTATGTGTGCTCACTTAAAAGGATGAAGATGAAATATATTTCTTTTACTGACCACACACATGGCCCAGACTGTCTGCTAGGGTACATATCACTCTTGTTAATAATGAAGAAATCCAATTTTATCAGTTGAATCTTAAGAAATAAATAAGATTTTATGTTCTTTCTTTAAATCTTCCTATAGCAAAATATCAAGAAAAGGCTGATTTTCATTCATCTTTTGCTATTGTATTGTCTTTTAAGTATATCTTGGCCAACAACAACAACAAAAAATTAAATCCGATTGGCAAAAGGATGAGTTTTGCATATTGATATAATAGAGTAAAGCTTTAAATAAGTTGTGTATCTCATTGAGATTAATCAAGCCTTTCTAATATGCATGGCCCAATCAAAGTTCCTCCTTGGTCTAAATAACTTTAATTAAGCAATTCTACCTTCTGTAACGGTCATTACCAGGAGATAATTGACTGAATCAGTAATGAAGCATTTGGTGGATGCTAAACAAACAGCAAGGTTAATTATCTGGCAGTGATGTCTGTTATGGAAGTACAGTGCTGGCCTTCCAAGTTTTCTAATCTCCTGCAGCACCTCTGAGTAAATTATTGTAGTCCACATTGAAATCTATTGTGCAAATGCTGTTGCTGTGCACCAAGAAGGGTCAGATCAAGTGATCGAGAACCTCATTTAAATATAATAATGAAGAAGCTTGCTTTTAAAATTAGACTATTTCTTTGGGGCAGCATGTTTCCTTCTTGTTTGTTTAATTCTTTCTTCAATTTTAAATTTTGGAATAAATAACTCTAATTCTGCAGCTTGGTCAGCTTGTTACCAGCAAAACTATCGACAGCAAAGATGTATCTTACTTGGAGACATAGTCCAGAAGTTTATATGATGCAATATATAATCACACAGTTTATCTGTTATTTTTATATTCATTCAATTATTGTTTTTACCCTTCTTCCTATCTTGTTGATAAATCTATTTTTCCTGGGAAATGGGTAAATCAGATAATTTTCACAAAGGATGCAACTGAATTGTGCATTTAGATGCATTTTGCATTTAATTCAATTCATTGAATTTTTAAGCTTTTAAGGAGAGTAGTTATTTTTTTTTTGTTTTTAGCAAAAATGTACTTAACATTCATTTAGAAAAAGATTCTTTTTGAAGCTAAGTGAAAATTTAATAAAAATGATCCTGAACTAAGAGATATGCTTTCTAGCCTATAGAAATAACAAAAATCTTTCTTTAGTTTGAATTTACTAAAATTTTAACACTAGTTTTCTAAATTATTTCCCTCGGTCAGGAGTTCCCATGTTTTTAAATTTGTAAACTCATATAAAATTTCAGACATTATAATTGAATTTCTACCACCTAAACCTACTAAAATTTAACTAGGGGAAAATTGAAAATATTTGGAGACTTAAGCAAATAAGCTTCTTCCTTTTCTCTAAATATCAATATAAAAGTAATATATGTATCTGGTAAAATGGTGACAATATAAAACTAATAGCTAGAAATGTATTCATCTGGATTACATTTGAAAATATTTTTCTTTAAAGCATCTATTTTTAGAAAAATAAAATTGTTTTAGTGCTCAGCACCCAAAAGATGGCAAGCCACTATATGTTCCGATTATGTCCCAATGTTATACTTTTATTTCCTCTGATGATTCCAAAGTCAGAGCACAATGTGAAAGCTACACAGGAACATTCTTTTAAATCCCATACATTCTCATAAATTTTAATTTGAGGTAAATGACAAGTCATAATATGAATTACTTTAGACCCATCAGATTTTGGCAATACTTTCAATAAGATAATTTCTTAGTGATCTGAAAGCTAAAGGTAATAACTTTGTTCAAAGACATAAATAATGGTACATATGATTGAACTTTGTTGGAATCCCTTCTGGTAATTAGGTCACTATGAATTAGATTTTTTTTCACCTTATGGGAATTAGGAAAGCCTGCTATTTCAAACCAAAAAATCCAAAATCGTGAAGCTAGTATACTGAAACAGTAAAGAACAACGAAAATTCTTTATAGCTGCAGTTAAAAGAATTAACTTAAAATTTAATTATCTTTTCTTTTGAGTATGCTTCTTTTCCACACAAGAAAATAATTTTATGTTGTATTATTTTGTTTTTCATATAGCATAAAGGGCTTATCTTTATCAATAAAATCAAAAAATCAAATAACACACATAATGATAATTTCAATTTAATAAATGTTTAAAAATACATGTTTTTGAAAGGTAATATAATTCTTATGTACTTTGAAATTAGCAAAAGCATTGCGGTCAAATTAATAACACGCAGTACCTTTTAAAAGATCTAGTAGAGTTATTTTATAAGTTGCTTTAAATATATGGTTTATTATTAAAATACATCTTGAAACTTGGTATTGTCTAATAGGTATTTTTCCCTCTAAATATATAATATAGTCATAAATCCACCTTTCCAGGATTGGCTTCTCAAAAGTTTATTCCACAAAAAGTATACCAGATTGCTCTATTCACCATCTTTCAAGTGATTCATGGAGTTGTGATATAAGTTAAGCTAAAATTTTACAAGAATTTGTAAAAGTTAGAGATAGACTTGGTCATATATGTGTGTGTGTGTATATATATATATATATATATACACACACACATATATACACACATATGTTTCTGCACACATTAATAGAAAATTGGAAATAAGATACTCTGCAAATACTTTAAATACTTCCTTATAAAGATTCTCAAATCTGTTCATCTAAAAAGCAAAGCAGAATTAAAACATAAGCAAACAATTCAAATTATTTAAAGATTTAAAATACCTAGAAAATTTTAATAATCAACATTAGTAGGAATATAAGAATTCGAGGCCGGACACAGTGGCTCGTGCTTGTAAGCTTCAGCCTATGAAGCGACCAGGGCTAGGGATTGCGGTTCGAGTCCTGCCTGGGGCCCGTAGGGAGACCTAGTTCCAAAAAAAAAATAGCTGGGCGTAGTGGTACGGGCCTGTCATCCCAGCTACCTGGGAAGCTGAGGCTGGGGATTGCTTGAGTCCTTGGTACCCTGGGCAACGAGAGCCTGCGGTTCCACGGGCAAAAATAGCAAGACCTAGTCTAAAAAAAAAAAAAAAAAAAAAAAAAAAAAAAA
>PVHY01023543.1:0-20815 GCA_004024945.1 Uropsilus gracilis
ACGGCCAGGTGGGTGATGCCTCCAGAATGCACTGGGCCCTCAGCTCAGCGACTGCCTTCACTCTCCGGGTCACTCCCTGGAAAATTCACCCTTCCCTTCATGACTCTCCTGCCTCTCACTCCCATCACTGTCACCACCACATTCCCAGAAGGAGGCCATCGACCTCATTCAGTCCTCTTCCTTGCAGAGAATAGTTATCCAGGTGATCCAACTGCCTGGACAGCTATGACTTGGCTCTGCCCTCCTCTCCTGCATTGCTCTGTCTCCCGGATTATTGCGTCTCCATTCCATCTGGAGCTCATTAGCTACAGCAGGCCCTTCCTGGCCGCCTGGCAGAGGCAGATGCCCTGTGTCCATATTCCCTGAGGCTCCAGCCTCTCTGAGCAAGGACCCATGAGCTGGTTTCCCTTAGCCCACTGAGAACCAGACCCCAGATTTATTGCCTTGAACACTGGGCACTCAGGCTGGTGAACCATGAGGTGCATCTGTAGCTGTCAAAATGGTGTCAAAATGGTGATAATAATTTTATCTTGCAAGATGAAATTAGAAGTGGCTAAAGGATTTCACACACCCACCTTCCCCTTCATCCCGGGTTCATGTTCCTCTCCTGTCCCTCTAGACTTCTTCTAGAAAGGTGACTCCAGTGCTTAAGCCTTGAAGCTACAGTTAGGATACAAGAGGTGTGAACCTCATCTACCCAAGGAATTTTGTCTCTCAGGCTGTGCCTCCACACCTCAGGGAGTCCCTGCTCCAAAGGGAAATGCATGTGGGAACCACACAAACATGGCTGACTGAAACACAGCCTGAGAGGAAGTCGTGGAGGGAGGCAGCCAGGCTCTTGGGGCTGTTCCCAGGCCAGGTCTGGCACTGTGTGGAGGGGATTGGAGGGGATGTGGCTGGGCCTCCTGTGAGTACCTCTTCCAGAAGAGTGGTTTCTCCTGCAGTTTGGCCTGGTAAAACTCAGTCGGCTCTTCCAGGGCCTGGTTCTTGGTCTCCTTGTTATCCCGAAGCTGCTTTTCATACTCCTCCTCCATCCTCTGGAACTAGAGCTGCAATTCCTGGTATTTCTCATATTCTAACAGCAACTTTTGGTTGTTGCAGCATTCTGGAGGGAAGCAAGGAAATTATTTCAGGGGGACAGCAGCACCAACCCCGGGACACCCAGGAGCTTGGGTGCCTTTCTACCCCCTCCAGCACCAGCTAGAACATCTGCCTCCACCCTGCCCAAATTCATCATCTCTTCCCTGTCTCCCATTCTTCAAGTAACGTACACCACTTTGCCTTCCAGGCAGAAAGGTTTTCAGGAAGGTACAAAGGATGTTTGGGATTTCAGGGGCATGAAAAGATGTCCTGGGTGTGCAAATAGGTGCTAACACCTATATTACAGAAGATTACATCAAGGCTGGGTGAGGCACTGGGGGCTGGGGCTGGGAGTCCAAGGAGTCTACCAAGCTTCTAACCTGCACCTTTCCAAATCCCCTGCTGACATGGAGTAGGTGTTAATGAAGGAGTAACTACATAGGAGTAAAAACCATGGAGAGTTCCAGGGGAAACATGTAGCCTGCTGATAGAAAAACGTGGGCTGAGAGTAGTCAGACTTCTGCCTCTTACCAACCAACCATCTTCAGCTTACGTGGCCTGTGCAGGGCACTCACCCAGGTCCTGCAATTCCTGGGCTTGTCTGTCCAGGAGGTCATCCATTCATTCACGGTGGAAGAGCTCCTGCTTTTCTTTTTCTGTTCTTGACCTAAAACAAGTCACATGTACTCACTCATTTTCACCTATCTCCTGAAAGCACTTAGAAGACAGGGACAGTCATTAAGAGTGATGTTCTCTTTCACTCACAAATATTTCTCAAGTCCTTGTTGTTCACTGAGCACTGTTCCTGGAGCCACAATCAAGTGAGTATTTTTTGCATACATTTTATTCTTTTCCTTCAGTTCTAGACCCTCTTTTTCTTCCAAATGGATCTCATCAATGATGAGGACATGGGATAAATGGATCTGCGGCTTGCAAAGGAAGGATTTACTCTAACTAATCCTGTGTGTTCTGCACACTGCTACCCTTATGCCCTGGATAGGTTAATATGTCAGCTTCAGAGGCACTGCTTTCTTTAATAAGCAGGAGAGCTTGCAAGGAGATGAGAGCATGCTCAGGATGTAACCAAATAAAACCTTGCCTTTTTTTATTTTTTTTTTTTTGAGACTGGGTGTCACTATGTTACCTGGGGTAATCTCGAAACTGTGGACTCAAGTGATTCTTAACCTCACCCTCCCAAGTAGCTGGGATTACAGGCATGCGCCACCATGCCCAGCTTCAAATAAATGCTTGTTGACTAGTTAAAAATAATAAACAGTTGAGTTTTGTTTTTGTGTTTGTTTTAAAGCCAAACTCTCTGACCTAAAATGATAACATAAGAGGACAAACTCCTTGATCAAAAAATGGAGGATTTTGGAAGAAGGATCAGGCAAAATTTGCAGACCAGAACTTATTCTGGAAGAGTCCCAGATCAAATCTAACTGCTGGATGACCAATTAGTGTCATTTTCTTTACCCTACTGACATTCTAGGAATCTCCTGGATTCTATTAGCTCTTCCCTTTCTGCACTGTGTTCTTCTTGCAAATATTTGCTTTGTTTTAAAATAAATTTCTCTTGATTGTAGAAGTAGTAGAGCCTTGTTGTAGAGAATTTCGAAATTATAGTAAAATGTAAAGAACAAAATTTAAATTAGCCATAATGTCAACTTCCACAGAAGTTATTATATTCTTAAAAAATTGTTTATATGTATTTATTTTATCTAATGAATAGTGCTCATTACAGATAATTTTCTAATCTACCTTCTTCACATAGCATGTTGGGGCAGGCATTTCTGACCTTACCGGCTACGCTTTAAAATGTCATGCTGTCACCCAATCCAAATCAAGTCAGCTCCATTTTGAGTGAATTGAAGATTTCTTGTTCTTTGTGATTATGGGTCTGTCTCCTCAACAGACCTGGTTCTTCATTTTCGAGGAATGCATTTCTGGAGGAACTTGTCTGTGAGCTCTTTGATCTTCGTGGAATAGTTGATGACCTTAAGATGAAATTGGTACTCATTCTTCATTTTCAATTCTTCCACATGACTCTTCAGCTCCAACATGATCTGGGCTTTTCGGACAAGGACACAGAATGAAGAACATGTACAGTGGGCAGAACTGTGCTATTTAACCTGAGGCTTGAACTGAGTCCTGAGGTTCTGCTTGGCCTCCACCTCAAGTGTTTCAACTAGAACTTGTCATCTTTTTTTCCACAAGACACATAGATGAAAACTGAGAGACATTTGAACTGTTTTTTTGTCCCTTCACAAAATGCATCCAGTGAGCCTCTCCTATGCGCCAGATCTCAGTTAATCACCCTCTCCTCTCCTTAAATGTCACCTGCTCTATGGAACCCACTTGTGCCATGCCATTTCATTCTGCTACCCTCAATTTCCACCCCCAGAGTTCACCACCCTCTCCCTCTGCCAGGTCCATGTCAAGCCAGAAAACATGTAACTTATTAGTTATTATCACCTTCATGCTTTTCTTATTGAAGAGTTGTTTTCAAGAATGTATTCTGAACACCTGTGGGAGCTGACCTGGAAATGGGAGTCTTGTGAAACGAAGCTTTCACAAGCTAGCTCTCTGCCCCCCACAGAAGGGATGAATTGGGAGCTGACCTGCATAGCAGGGGACCCTTGAGGAGTAGCTCCCCAGACCCCAGGTGTTGGAGATGCTGAAGTCATGTGCTGCATGGTTATTAAAATGATTTGGGGGCCCTGCTGTCAGATCATTTCATTTCAATTGGGAGAACAATTCACATCAACTGTGGAAGAACTTTTGGTAAAAGAAATACAAAAGTGTTAGCAATGCACCTAAGGCAATGAAACCCGATGAACTAGATAAACTTTGCAGTCAGGAGACAATCATGGTGACCAGTAATCAGTTTAGTTGTCATGATTTCTAAAAAGATGATTGCTTAGGAATGTTTTGTAATATCTAATGATAATCTGTTTTCCGCTGAGATATTGACTTCATGTGCTCATGGAATGTTGAAGTAATTCTTTTAAACACTATATATGCTGACTGAAATCTCAAATAAAGCAGCAGATTCACTGCTCAATGAGTGTGTGTGTCTGTTCGCCAATCGCTGGTCCTGTGTCTTTCCTGTCCCAGCTGAGCTCTGGTTCCCCGCAGCCTGCACCCTCACCCAGCCGGTCCGTGGCAAACACCTTTCTAAAGAAGTTTCCATACTGTAATGGTTATTACATTTCACAGGTACAACTGCAAACTGAGTCCGTTAATTCAGTTGCGTATTTATGATCTTTCAGGTACGTCGTGTGTGCTGGAAACTGCTGGCCACACGAGTACTACATGACAAAGAGCAGGAGCCAGAGCTAGTTTGCAGGCTGAAAGCAAAGCCCCAGATCCCAGGGGGATCCTGGACAGAATGATGGGCAGGGTGAGTGTGGAGATAGATGGGGCAGCAGCGAAGGCCAGTCTGGTGTTATGGCTGAAGAATGTGCAGGAGCCCAGGAATACCTGGCCCTGGTTGCAGGGGGCGTGGTGTACTGTCTCCCAGGAGTCTGGTAAGGAGTTTCTAAGTTCTTCTCCATGAGATTCCATCCTTACCTTCTCTTCCATGTGTCTTAGAAACGAGCACCTCCTCAGCAAAGCCCACCTCCCTCTCTCGCTTGATCCCCCGACCTTCCTTATCAAAGACCTTCCAGGTGAACAGGCAGCCATCTTCAGTGGGAACTGGTCATCGAATGTGAGCAAATTCTGAGGACAAAAGATGATGGAGAGGAGGCATTCCAAGGATGCAGATATATGGGACTGAGCTGGCCAGCATGTAATGTCCTCCCCCAAGTTGGCCCCGATTAGCCTTACTGGAAGACTCCATGTGGGCTGAGACTTGATAGAAACACACGGCTTTTGCTAGTGAAAGAAAGCAGCTAGACTAGGTTTATATTTACCTGGAGTTTCAAAAGTTAGCTACTAGAGACCAAAGAACTCTCAAAATTCCATGGTAAAAATACCCAAAGATCCAAATGTCAAGTGGGTGAAAGATAAAGATACATTTTGCAGAAGAGAATCTATGGAAGCAAATAAGCACTTACTGAGGTTGTGATCTAAAGAACAAATAAATAATATTATTTTAAAAAGTTAAAAATAAATAAAAAACACTGAAGATATGTTATGCTGGCAACACATGAGGAGAGCTGGTCCTCTTGGGGGATTATGGGTGGGAATGGAAAATAGCTTGACAGATTTTTTAAAAAAAGACAAAGTACCCAGCCAACTAAACCTACACTTGAATGATCCCACATTCACACTCCTGGGCATTTATTCCATAAGTGTTCATTAGTTGAAAACTTATGGCCATACAAAATCCTGTGCACGAATGTTCACGGCAGCTTTACATGTAGCAGTCCAGAACTCGGGGAAAATATCCTATACTCATGGGTAGATGGTTAAGTTAACTGTGGTACTTCCTTCCCACCATGGATTGCAACTTAGCAGTCAAGAGGAGTAAATTATTGAAATGTGAAATTACCTAGATCGATCTCCAGGTTATTATGCTGAGTAAGAAAAACCATCACCAGTAGGTTACACACTGTTTGATTCCATTTATTAAAATCTTCAAAATGACAATGTTTGAGAAAAGGAGAACAAATTAGCAGCTGCTGAGGAAGAGGACTGGGAGTGCAGTGTGGTGCATCTATAGAGGGACAGGAGGGAGCTCTTTGTGGGGATGGAACAGGGTTGGACATTGATTGCAGTGGGGGTTACACAGTCTAATCAGGGGTAAGCTGACAGAGCCACACACACCTGATATGCCACTGTGATTCTCTGCTGTATCATACTATAGCAACATTCAATGTCATCTCGGGGGAGATGAGGGGAAGGTACTCAGAACTTTCATGATCTCTTGAAAATTTTCGTCCATCTGTAATTAATTCAAAATAAAAACAAAAGAATCAATTTAAAATGATACAGTCAGCCAGGAGTGTCAACTATCTTAAAAATGAAATTATTCTTTCAGGAATTCTACCTGTCTAGGGATTTAGCCTTTAGGATATGTCCAGAGAGCATATTTAACACAGTTCATAAGATATTTTGAATGCCCTGTTCTAAATAGGAGTTAAATAAGTTAGGATTATTGTATATTTGTGGATTTATAAAAATAATAATTTTGAAGTTAGTTCAGCTATAGGTTAAAAACTAACATGAGCTTTCTAAGAAGCAGGTTTAAAAAGTATGTACACACAGTGTGATTTCTATTCTTAAAACTTTATTTTATATATATGAGTAGAAGAAAATATCTCAAAATATTATGATGATGCTATTATGAGAATTATTTCTAAAATAAACATGCATTACTTTTGTAATCCAAAAACTAAACACCTTATTCACAAACCTTTGTAGATCGGAGGGGAAGAGGGGAAAATGTGAAAATAATTACTTTGGACCCAAAGTAAATTAGTTTGTTTAGGCTCAGTTCAGGAAAATGCAGTTTATAATGAAAAGCCATTTCTTAATAAGGTCAATGTCTACAGGGAAGCCAGCAAAGAGTGTGAGATATAATTAAAACCCTCAGGTGTTAGTATTTCCCAGTGTGGACATACGCGGGGTAGGGGACAAGAGATGCCCATTTCCCCATTCCCTGTTCTCCAGGATCTTTGGAAATGCAGGCATACTTTTTCCAGAAGGGAAAAGTAAAGACACTACTACAAGTTCATGCTCATCTTATCACCCTGCAGGGAAGGCCCTCAGACCACCCTCAGGAAGGATGGAAGTTCTCGTTAGTCCAGGGCAGAGTGTGGAGAACATGTGCCACAGCTGCCTTCCCTCATAGGAGCTGTGAGATCAGGGCTACAGGGACTCTGGGTGGGACACGGACTGCATGTCCCATCATCCCTTATCATGTGTAATTCCATGGTGGACAACTTAGACTTTGGGCTATTACCTGGGATGCTCTCACGAGTGATTTAAAGGATGATTAGTGGCCAATGAATGTTTGTTGAACAGATGGCTCAATGAGTAAATGAAGAGAGAAGGAATATGGTGTGAGCAGATGCTGGATGGCTGGAAGGATGAAAGGGGTCTCCAGAAGTCTCTCTGGATGAGTCCTGACACACAGCTGCTGAGGCAGGCTGACACTCACCTTGTTGATGGGGCCAGCATGGGCCTGATACTCATTGAATTCCTTCTGCAGAGGCAGAAGGTACTTCATGGCATGAATGGTCCCCACAGAGGTGCCCACAAACACCATGCGCCCAGACTACGAGATGACAATGGCCGTGTAGGTGACATCGAAGGCTGACACCTCTCGAAGGACCTGGACATGGACAATTCTGTTCAAGGCGAGTTTCTGAGCAGGGTCCCCAGTGTCCCCGGTATTCTCTTCCTCCCTTTAATAATAATATTAGGGCAAGCCCTGCACTTAAAAACTGTTTTTCTAGTCCCTGCAGTATCTGGCATAATGCCTGTAGGTTAAAATAGAGTGTACACACACAGTGTCATTTTCATTTTTAAAACTATATTATATATATGAGTAGAAGAAAATGTCACAAAATATTTGATGATGCTATTATGAGAATTATTTCTAAAATTAACATCTATTTCTTTTGTTATTCAAAAACTAAGCACCTTATCCACAATATTTCTTGGTAGCTTGATGAATGACAAACGAGAGTTAGAAGCAAGAAGACTCAAATAAAACACCTACTGTTTACTGAGCACTGTTCTGTGGCTTTTGCATATTGAAATCATTCACTCCATCCTCAACCTCATTTTAAAAATGATGAAACAGTCAAAGACATGGTAATTTCCTTCAACACCATCACCTCCATGGGTCAGTCAGGCGCCAGGGTCTGTGCCATGTCACTAGCCTTCACAAATGAAGAATGGAATATGGATCCTACATTTTTTCAGCAAATGGGTTTATTAATGTTCATTATGTAAACAAAGCAACATTATCAGGAGAGCCATTCATCCCTTTGCCGTTAATTCGCCCATCCAGGCAACCACCTTCTCGCTAAACATTTACTGAATGTGAACTTGCGTGCGAGCCAGTAGGGAGAGCCAGAGGTACTGCTGTGCCTCAGAGGAACCTGTTTCTGACAGGACAGTAAGAGCGCCACAGAATCAGGACCCGTGACATGTTGGAGACACCCTTCTCTGAGCTGTGTTCTGGGGTAAGAAGCTTGCTACGGAGGTGTCTGCATGTTCCCAGGCCCGTGAGCTTGACAAGCACCAGTTTGGAGCCAGAGGAGATCAGGGGTCCTGGTGTCTGAGAAGGACATAGCTCCATGTGCATGCAGCATCCTTCTCATGCTCTTCCTTTTCCCTCAGCTATCTAGAGCCGGACTCTAAATCTTCAGAGTTTGGAGATTTCAAGGGAATACTGAAGGAGACCTGGGTGAGAGCGGTAACTCCAGTTCTGTTTTGCCCCAGGAGAGTAAGTGCCAGCCTAAGCTCAGAGTACAGGTTGGAGATGATGCTTCCTTACAAGAGGCTAGAAGGGAAGCTACAGGGCAAGCAAGCAAAACAGAAATGGAAAAGGGCCCAAATCAACTCAGCCAGGCAGGTCACTGGCAGGACATTCTGGAATCTACCATACCTGAGCAAACCCAATGGCGCCAGGTATTAAAGCGTGAAGGGAGACTGTTCTCACAGGGCCTCCCCCCAGCTTGCTAATCCTGTAACCTGGGAGGCAGGGGCTGGGGGTGTAGGCAGAGCAGACTCTGGGGCAGGGTGGGGCGGACTCTATGAGGAGTGTGCAATCTCCTTGAGGGTCTGGTCCGACCCAACAGCAAAGATAATTTTGAAGTCGGGGGAGAAATAGACACAGCGAGTGCACATTCCGTCTTACTCTTTCCTGTGGACAGGTTCCATTCATACACCACCCCACCTGTGCCTCAGGAAATGAGCTTGCTGTCGTCTGAGTTCCATGCAACTGAATGGACCTGTGGCAGATAAAGGTACAGCCAGTCAAGGGTGTAGACACACACACACACACACACACACACACACAAACACCATGGACAAGGGGGATGGAGCCTCACGCTTTCCCCAACACAGAGGCAAAATGCCCTTTCCTGGCACAGGCCCTTTTGGAAAGCATCCCCAGACCCATTAGCCCAAGGCAGAAACCTCACCATGCACACATCTGAGCAAACATTAAGTGAATAATAAGCTCCTCTATAGACCTTGGGCATCACCTAGAAATCCAAGCATAAAATCAGTTACCCCTGGCAGCATGGAGGATAGTGAGCATGCCTGTGGTTTTGCTCACACAAACAGAGAGGGAACATCCAAAGTGCTGTCTGAATGTGGAGCAAAAAATCTAAACTCCATGTATTGCAAGAGCAGCCTCCAAGTCACCCCTGAAATCAAAGGCAAAAATCCTTCTGGCTAGGCTGGTTTTAGGGAAATCAATGACAATAGGCAGTTTAGGCCATCCCAGATGTGCCTCTAGGCAACCAGCCTGAAAAATAAAAGAATTTTAGCATAGACATGAGGCTGCACATTGCTGGAGGGAAAGGCTTTTCCGCCCTCTCAAGAGTAACCATCACTGCCACTACCACCACCATCTAGGAGGATAAGTATTTAGAACTACTACAATAAAATGTCTCAAATATTCAGTCAACAAACCATCCCTATCTGCTCTGATCATCCCCCAGCAGTTCTGTCTACTGATTCTCTACCCACTCCTTTGCCAACGCCCTTTTCTAGGTGTTTATTATTACTTCTTGTAACACACTATGTTTCTCTTTCATTGACTCTAATTTCTTTAGTAATAAAATGTGTTGGTGTGCTTTTATACTGTCTCTGTGCCCAAGCAGATAGTGAATTCCACGAGAAGAGCAAGCACTTCACTCCTGTGCACTTACGTCTCATCAGCTGGCATGACACCTTGCGCTCTGTGTTTCCCAGGTCCCTGTTCCTCGCTTACCTTCCTGTGTGTCCTTTCAGGGTTGAGATGTTCTCCAGACTGGTGCTGGCAAAAACATGAATCACGTTGCCATTGACTGGGGTAAACAGGTCATCTCCGTTGCTGAAGGCACACTACAGGGAAACAGACATGAGAGCAAGGAGAGAAAGAAATGCATGGTCTAAATGAAGGTGACAGTTGAGAGCTCTTTCCCTGAAGAGGACAGGTTGAAGGATATAGAGGGTGGGGCCGGGGAGGGTGTCAGTAGGTTTGGGGATAGAGCTGACTTCTCTGCAGGTCTCCCCTGTCTCTGAAAGCCCCCTGTTTCTGTGGCTCCCTCAAGTTGTGGGCCCTGACCCAGAGCAGCTGGCATTGCAGAGCAGAGCGTTTGCTTTTTCTGCAGAAGCTTCAGAGAGCGAAAGTGGTGCCGGAAACCCTGCCTTGTGTCTGCAGGTCATCTCAGGTGGACAAGTGATTGTCCTTTGCTGCTGATGCTGATGTTTGCTGGTTCTGCCTGGCCTCCCACCTAGCCTTCCTGACCAATGAGGCATATTTTTGGTCTCCTTTCTTGTTCCTTTACAGTAACAGAGAGGAATTGTAGGAGGTGGGATATCAAGAGGTCTTGGGTTCAATGAGATATTTTGGTGAGCAAAAGAAAAAGTTTACACAGAACATTTAGTGGGAGAAGTATTGGGTTCCGCCTCTTTTATTTTTTTATTATTAAAGTCACTCAAATTCTATTAGACAGACTTCGGTCCCACTGTCTCTGAGTGCATTAGTTGTTATTTCCACCTGGGCTTCTGAGAAGATAGACCTTTATACCAGCAGTTCTTACCTCTCTGCATCCTCGGACAGAGTATTCTTTGAAAGGAAGATGTCATCAATGAGTAGATTCATAAGCTGTAGTTTGTCAGCAAAGTCCACCACGATGAAGTGACTGGATGGGTGGAGGCTGATGGTGTATGTCTCTTCCTGGTACTCCTTAAATAGCTCCAGAGTGCTGAGAAAAAGATGGAGGACTGAATTATAAGGCTAACCCACAAACTCCCTGCCCCCTCCATCATTTTGGGAACATATTTTATTTGTGGCATTTGAGATATGGAATTGCTCACAATTATTGGTTCTTTTCTTTTTGATATTTTGTTTATTTGAGGGTACTTTCTGGGAAAGAGGATGGAAAGGGAGAGACCAAAAGATGCGATTTCTAGGGATGTTAACGAAGCTTCAGGCCTGCGGTTCCTTTCTTACCAAACCCAAAGCAATGCACAGCTTTATCCCCCAGAGCCCCCAGCAGGTTGACACAGTAATGGGGAAATGGCATGGTGGCACTGCTCTTGGTTGGGGTGCCTAGGGAAGTCCTGCCAGGGGATGAAATCGCTAGGGGCTGAGAGTGGCTGGGGCAGTGATAACAGGAAAAAGGAGCAATACGTGGCCTAGAGTGTTCCTTGAGTTTAAAGGCACTCTGTGGGCATGTGGGGGTGGGAGGCTGGAAGGGCACAGGCGTTGTGTAGGCTGCCAGTCCTTGGGAGTGGGGTTCTAAGCCCAAGTGTGCAGCATATGGGGCCTACAGTGAGCATTTCCTAAAGTGCACACTGATTTTCTAACCCATGCAGGATTGAATGGAGTTGAGATGTGGTAAGTTGACTGACCTGACTTAGAAAAAATAAAACAAAAAAACTACTTTCCAACTGAAACCTTTGAAGGAATTAAACTTTAGAACTCTAATGACCTGAAGTAATTTGTGCCAACAAATTTAACAATGGAGGGCCTGCATACTCCAGTAGCAAAGCCTTTCATTTCTTACTTTGTTTCATAATTCCATGGCCAGAACAGATCATCAACAGAGCAGGTGTTGATAAGGTGTTTGCAGATGCAGGTAGAGAGGCCGTCAATGGATGCCAAGTGTAGTGGGTACATCTACACTCAAAGTGAGCGGCTTCCCCTGACATCACCAGAAAAATGAGATGCAGTAAGCAAATGGCTGGCCTTGCTCTTCAGCAATCCCCACCCGCTGGAGCACTGACTCATCCAGTGTTCAGAATGTGGGCAAATTCCCATGCTCACATTCCCATTCGAATTTTGCTATTATTTGAAGGCAATAAAATACGTCATTCTATGGCTATATCAGAATTTTAATTAATGATTCCTCTATGGTGGGGATGCTAACACAATCTCCAATGTGCTGCTTTAGGATAACACCAGACTCAGGATTTTTGCACAGAAGACTTTGTGTGCCTCCCTGATTCCATCCCTAGTGCCTGGTGTTCTGCTTTCTGGATTGCAGTGTAAGTACTTGATGCCTGCGGCATACTTTTCAGAAGACATCCATCTTGCACAAAGACTTGGCAACTGCATGATATAGCAAGTAGCAAAACAACCAGATGAGGTATTAGGGTGCCCCTGTGTGGAGGTCCTTCCGGTAGCCCCGTAACCTAGTATCTGGGCCATGGGTGGTCCTGTTTCTCCCTTCCTGTGCTCTCACTCCCACTCTTATGCTTTATATTGGTCAATAGTGAGTGAAGTGGGGAACCACAGACACCCTGCCCTCAACCCCAATAATGGCAGTGAGCCTCACGTTTGTTCTCTCGCCATGTGGCTCTTGGGCCGCCCAAGGACCAGGTACTTAAAGGTCCCAGATGGATTTTGCTGCAGTGCATCTGCCAAGAACCACAAGGGCTGGGTGGCTGCAACACAGGCAATCACACTTGAGGCATCACTAGCAAGAGACTGGGACGAACAGAGTAGTACATTCTAGATGTGGAATAATGGGGAAAGTGGCCTGAGTGTTTTTAGCATCTTGATAAATATGGCCAGAGTTTTCCAATGAGACCGTACAACTCTCCCTCCAGAGGCAGTAAGGGTTGGGTGAATGGTTCTAATATAAAATGGAGGCTATTACCCAGGTTGCATGGGTTCCAGATAAGGCACAGCAGTCCATTATACTCCCTGCAGTGCAACTGATGGGTGAAAAACCACAATTTATTCTGATAGACAACTCCAACGTGTACCCCAAAGAAACTGCAGTAATCACACTGCCCCCAAGGAAGCTTTCACAGGAACATCTTAAAATTAGAATTTCTCCCATTCTCTTATGAAGGCTTAGCTAATCTGGATTAAGAATGGCTTAATTCTAGCTCGGCAGTCCAGGAGCTAGAAGGAAGTTTGGCCAGGGAAGGCTCACCTTGCTGATCTCCCTCAGGGAGGTGGTGATGATGTAGAGTTGGTTCTTGAAGGTGCTGGCGATCAGGGTTTCTTCTGAAGGGTGAAACACGTGCAGAGGATGTCCTGTTTATCGCACTGATTCAAGTCATTGTGCTGTGGTTGCACAGGAATCTGCCCAAGACACAGTACAGCAATCAGCAGTGTCCCCACACTGCTGCGGTGTTTCTGGCTTTGCAGGGTTCTCAGAGTGCTTCAGTTTACAGACTCCTGGACCAGTATGCTTCCCGCTCAGATGTGAAACGGTAGGGCTTGAGTCCCTGTTTCTGTGGGTTTATATTCACCTTTAAGTGACTGACAGCCGACTAATCACACAGCAGCGTGTATAAAATGATCAGTCTAGCATCTCAATTTGAGATCCCCTCCGAAAACAGCTTCAGACTTCACTCCATTCATGCCTTCCTGTTGGGAGCTCAGAATAGGTGCCCCCCATGTACTAAGTTCCCTGGAGGTCTATATGTGCAGCAGAGGGGGGTGGTGATGGCTCTTCTGCATCACATACATGTCAGGGTGGAATAAATTCAAATGCCCATGGGGCAGCTCTGAGCACCTGAATTTCTAAGCAGATTTTATAAATTCAGATTTTCGTTCCCCTGCTGTTTCTTCTATGAACAGCCAGGCCTACTGACAGGCTGAGGGGCACATACCATCTTCACTTCTTATCATCCACACTGCTCTTATTCCCTTGGAACTGTTTCCACAACAGCATTAGGGTACTCTCTGTACCTGGGCCTGCCAATCAGAAAGGTCAGGGAAGGCTTCCCAGAGCCCCATCGGTGGAGTTGATTATCCTTTAGGAGGTTCTTGGTTCATGAGAAGACAGAATTCCAGGCAGAGGGAGAGAAGCAGAGGGACTGGAGAACTGGGAGGCAGGTGTCACACATTTTAGAAAATTCAAGTCAATAAGGACTGAGCAGAAGTTTCTGACCTCAGTGAGAGGAACGTTTTGGTGCATCTCGAGTCACTCAGACGAGATGCAGAGTGCAGACAGACTCGTCTATGGATTTTAGCTGTGTCACGTTCCATGTCTCCAAATTGGCCCTTTAACATAGACAGACCGGTTCCTTTATTTAAGCACATTGTTTCGCTACTGAAAGCCAGTGCGTCTGCAGAATTACATACACACATCTCAGGTGAACTCCTCACATCCTCACCCAAGCTGTGCCCTTTCCCTTTAAGCGACTTCACTCTCTCTCCACAGGAACCAGCTCCCCATCAGTGATGCCTCTGCTTCAGGTTCATTCCACATAGGAGTCCCAACATGCTTTTCCTATGAAATGCTACCCTATCCCCTAAGTTCCTTCCTTAGTGACAGCCATCAAGCACACAGGGGCTTCCTGGCTCCCCTCTGAGCTGATCTCACTTCTCCCACAGCAGTTGGCCTCATGCAGCCCACAAACACTTGGTAGTCCACGCTAGGATCATATCATCATAAGAGCAATTTTTATCACAACACTAATCTTCCAAGAGAAAACAACTTGCCAGCCTTCTCTTCCATGATTCAAATCTAGATCTGTTTCTAAACCCCAAATCTTTCCAGCCCATGCCTCTCCATGGGCCCCTGATTCTGCTCAGCACGACAACTATCAAACTCCTGTCAGGTTTCTGTGGCTGGAGGGTAAAGGCCAGCAGGACCCAGTTTTGCTGTTTCCTCCATCTTCCCCGGATGTCTCTGCTCTCACTAAAAATCCTTATGGTCCATTGGGGAACGTGGAAGCAGGTAGAGAAATGGAGCTTTAGATAAGAGGAACACTTTCATTTTTTTTACCCTCCTTTGGCACTCTAGAGGGAGGGCAACAATAAATTTCTTAATTGTAATCTAACTTTTTAACCTTTTTCGAATGTCTCAAGAGACATGACTTATGAGTAAATAACTGTTGCCCCTGAAGGTAAATTTTTTTGTTATTATGCATCTGCCTGCTGTATGTTGCCTATGCTTTCCTACTTTTTAATTACATTATTGTAACATTTTTTGCTGGGGTATATAAGGAGCATTACAACTTTAATAGTTGAACTTGAGCATGCTCCCAGGATCCCTGTTCTGTGGCCTAGCCTCACAGATCCCTCTTAGTCTCTTCCATCTCTATTTCTTCTTCATACCACACTCGACTCCTGCCTTATGGTGTTCAACCTGGGGCCCATCTGATGGGAATCCATGTGTGCATGTTACTCTTATCTTGCCTGTCTACTCCTCATTTCTTTTCTAGGAGTTGAACAGCCCCCAAGAAACTGAAACTTAGTAGCAGCCTGTAAGTGACTTTGCAGCCTATATCAGGTAAACAGAAATAATTCCATGCCATAAATTAATGTGAAAATCTTTCAGTAAGTGTTAATTTGTCTCATTCTAAACTTTATATGAAAAAAAAGGCTAGAAAAGCCACAGCTGCCCATAAGCAGTAAACAAAAAAAGAACTAGAGTAAAACTATGACAAGAGACAGAAAAAAGATTCTTAGATAAAATAAAGCCTGCTGCCCTCCCTTAATAACAAAACTATTAACATTCTTAGCTTGGAGATTTAAAAACAAAGGTTAAAATAAAATTAATGGGGTAGTGTAGTGTAAAACAATAGTAATAATATATATATACAATCAAGTAAAATCGTTCATTTATATAACTTTATAAACCTACAAACACACTTTGAAATGTTGGGAGGTCTGTAAATTAGTAATACAATTCATATTAAAAAGTCACAAATGTTTATAAATATAAAATATCTAATCCTTTAGTAATAATTCAATTTCTTAAAAGGTATATGCTAACTAAAGTCATAGGTGCTCTCAAATCTCATTGTATTAACATTAATCTAACTATCATTAAAAAAAAACTGTAATATTCACCAAATACTGCCAAGAGCCGTCCCAACTTAAAAATGTAACTTAGTTTCTCCAAAAAACTGTTTGAATTAATTATTAACAAAAGTGACATCACTCTTCAAAAATTAGTAGCAAAGTTAATTCTAATTATCAAGATAAGATTAAGGGGCTGGGCATGGTGGTGCATGCCTGTAAGTGACAGCCTAGGAAGCCGCACCTGGGGCCAGGGATAGCAGTTCAAGTCCTGCTGGGGGCACGTAATGTGATCTAGTTCCAAAAAAATATATCACTGAGTGTGCTGGCACATGCCTGTAATCCCACCTACCTGGGAAGCTGAGGATGGGGACTGCTTGAGTCTGCGGTACCCCGGGCAATGTAAGTCCATGGATTCACAGGCAAAAATATCGAGACCTAGTCTCAAAAAAAAAAAAGATTAAGGTTATGATGTCTGAATGCAACTGATAGAGGGTGCTACCTCCTCCCCCATTGTGTCCTGTTTAAGATTGCAGATTTCAAGGAAGGTATGCTAAAATGTGAGAATGACCTTATTTGGAATTTCCCTTCAGGGAAATGCAGGGGGGAGGAAGACATGAAATGGTCCAGGTGTGGTTTCTGGAAGGTGGGAAATCAGGATATATAAAGGGTGTGGCAACAAAAAGAGAGATTCCAATATGGAGATCCAATAGAGAGATACAATGGAGGAGAGATTGGAAGCAGCCGTTTTGTAGGGTAAAGATGTGAGCCTTGTGGTATTGGCCAGGTGACCAAAGGCCTGGGGGCCTGCAGCTTTTGACTAGCCCAGACTGGCAGCATGTATGCTAAATGTAGTTAAGGAGTTGGCAGATTTGAACTCCGTGTTAGAGTTTGTTTTGCTGAGTTTGATTGTGTCTGAAGTAGGCCGTGCAAAAGTTAGGCCTGAAAAGAAAGTGAACTTTCCTAGGTCTGGTACCATGAAGTTTCTGCCTGGATGACAAGAAGAGGACGGCCTGGAGGAGCTGGTGCACGCCAAAGGAGCTCACCTAAAGAAAGATGGCAGATTTCAAACACGTGGATTGAACTCTGACTGGCTGACATTGATGAGTAGATCAGGACTGAGAGACTGAAGACTTTTAGGCAATCTGGGGAAAGGACTTTGGACGATGCTGAGAAAGGTTTTGGACAATATTAGTAATCGGAGTCTTACTTACATGTTTCTTTTGTAGTAATTAGGAAATCACTTTGCTAGAAATAAATTAGTCTGCATTGATAGTCTTGCTTTGACTTGGAATTTCGGTTGAGAAGGCTGGGGGTGGTGGAAAGAACCCATAAGAGTTTAAACTGTGTTTCAAAGTTTTACTTTTTAGGTCTGAAAGAGGAAAAGAATACAGAGAGCAGCTGGCTGGCATTTGCATATCAATGGTAAAGGTCAACAGTGAAAATGCCAGTGAACAGTTTGTAGTCTGTATCCTAGGGAGAGAAGCAAGCATAAGTGTGTCTACTTAAAGGTAAATAGCTATTGACCTGCTTGCAGCCTGCTTTGTAGAGAGAAGCAGGCATGTATGTGTTTCAATTTAAAAAGTTCCTTCATAGTCGCCCTGTTTCACAACTTCCATAACTACTCAAAAAAAAAAAAAAGTTACCTAAGTGTCAACTCTGAACCACCAGCTACTCCCATTCCCCCCTCCCAAAATGTCTGTAAAAACAAGTCAGATGCTTTCAAATGGAAAAGCTTTTAAAAAAAAACTTCTTAAAAGTTTTAAAACATTATTAAACACTGGTATAGACATGTCTATCTTCCACAACACTTCTGGCGCTCACAGAAGTCTACTAAAAGTATCCCAAACCAAGGAAAACTAAAATAAAGGCTCTTCTAACAAAGTTAAAATTAACAAAAAATTGTTACCATTTTAAAAATTGTAAGTAAAAACAAAAGTAAACAAAATTTGTACTATAACAAGTGTAAAAGAGTTTATAAAATCAAAACATTTTACCTGTTGAGAGCTAAGAAATTAGCCCTTATGACAAGGCCAGTCTGCTGCAAACCCATGAGGCTTTTGCATCAGCCAGGTATGCTGCATCCTGAAAGGCTCTTGCATTAGCCAAGTATGGGCCCGGAACAGAGCAGGTAAAGGGCATTCAAAGAAGAATAAACCCCTGTCCATAGGAGACCATATATGGTTGCAAACTAGACCACTGGACAATTAGTATTTGTGGTAAGCATTGATTGGAGATGACCGTCCTGGAATGTCTGGAATGTCAATGTCTAATGTATACGAACTCGAGACAAAGCAACAATAAACGAGACTTGATCAGAAACCTGTCTTGTCTCCATTTCTCGTGTCTCCTGTCCCATCCCCATTCCCGCTCCTTCCTCCAGGTCTCCATTGACGAGTCCCGGGTCGGGACATTACCCAGCTCAACTTTATACTAATAAAGTTAAATATAAAAATGCTTGTGCCAATTAAATCAATAAAGCGAGTTGCTTAAAAATAAAAATGAAAAAAAACCAATCTTGAATAAAAACACCCAAATACTTCTTGCAAATATACTAATAAACATCAGTATTTTCTAAAACAAAGGTCCATAAGGCAAAACTTCCATAAAAGCTCACTTTACTAAAAATTCATACCAAGAAAACACAGAAAAGTAAGCCAGCCCATATGACCAGGCAAAAATAGCTGTTAACCAAACTAGTTCAGTTCAACAAAAAATTGTAGGTTAAGAAAGAATTTAGTTTATCTCATCACAAAAAGAACAAAAACAATAACTCCATACTGCAGTCAAACCTTGTCTAAGTCCAAAATAACAAACAAACAACAACAACAAAAAAAAACACACAAAACTCAAACCCCATTCACATAAAAAATAGTAAAGGGGTAAATTACCCAAGTCTAAAAAATAAAAAATAGAAACCAAGGTTTAAAAGTTAACAAACTAAAAGTACCAAAAATAAGACCTAGTACAAGTTCTACTGTACCCAAAATATCAAATTCAATATTTCAAAAAAAAATTTAATTTGTATCGTACCTTCTAAATTGTTCACAAGCCCTCTCTGTCCCCTTCCTTTAAAAGTTACACTGTGTCGGATGGTTCAACATCTGAAAATCAGTTAACATAATCCACCACATCAATAAGAAGAAAAACAAAAACCATATGATCATATCAATAGATGCAGAGAAAGCATTTGGCCAAGTCCAGCACCCATTTATGATAAAAGCCCTTGAAAAGCTGGGGATCAAAGGAACTTACCTCAACATAATAAAAGCCATCTATGACAAACCCACAGCAAACATCATCTTAAATGGGGCAAAGCTAAAATCCTTCCAGTTAAGATCTGGAACTAGGCAAGGATGCCCACTCTTTCCATTACTTTTTAACATTGTTTTGGAAGTTCTATTCAGGGCAATAAAACAAGAGAAAGATATAAAAGGGATACAAATAGGAAAAGAAAAACTGAAACTATCATTATATGCGGATGATATGATTCTATATGTAGAGAACCCAAAAAAAAATCCACAGAAAAACTTATTGAAATAATAAACCAGTTCAGTAAGGTTTCTGGCTACAAAATCAGCACACAGAAAACAGTAGCCTTCCTATACACACAAAACCAAGCAGAAGAAGAAGAAAATAAAAAAGTCATCCCATTCACCATTGCACCTAAAACAATTAAATACCTTGGAATAAACCTAACAAAACTCGTAAAAGAACTATACAAAGAAGACTTTAAAACGCTACTAAAAGAGATAGAAGAAGACACAAGGAAATGGAAAGACATTCCTTGCTCACGGATGGGAAGAATTAACATAATCAAAATGGTCATCCTACCAAAAGCAATCTACAGATTCAATGTAATCCCCTTAAAAATTCCAATGACATTCTTTAAAGAGATAGAACAAAAATTACAAAAATTCACGTGAAACAACAAAAGTTCTTGAATATCAAAAAACCTCCTCTCCAAAAAAAGAGAAAATGGAGGCCTAACTATTCCAGACTTCAAGCTATACTACAAAGCCATAATACTTAAAACAGTATGGTACTGGTACAACAACCGACAATCAGACCAATGGAACAGAATTGAGAGTTCAGAATTAAAGCCACACACATATAGCCAATGAATCTTTGACAAAGGAGGGAAAAACTTCCATTGGAACAAAGATAGCCTCTTCAACAAATGGTGCTGGGAAAACTGGACTAAGACATTCAAAAAAATGGACCAAGACATCTCTCTCTCACCATGTACAAAAATTAATTCAAAATGGATAAAAGACTTAGATATCAGACCTGAAACCATAACATACATAGAGGAAAACTTGGGCAAAACCCTCCATGAAATACAATTCAGAAACCGCTTCCTGGAATCATCTGCAGAAGGCAAAAAATTGAAGAAAAACATAAACAGATGGGACTTCATCAAACTAAAAAGCTTCTGTATTGCAAAAGAGACAACAGAAAAAACTAAAAGAAGCCCAACTAAATGGGAAAAAATTTTCGCCCTTCACAAGAGTGATAATGTATTAATAACACAGATCTACAAGGAACTCACACAACTAAACAAAAACAAAGCAAGATGCCCAATCAAAAAATTGGGAGAACTAAAAAGACACTTCTCCAAAGAGGAAATACAAATGGCCAACAGGCACATGAAAATTGCTCAATATCACTAGCAATCAGAGAAATGCAAATCAAAACCACAATGAGATACCACTTTACACCAGTAAGAATGGCCCACATCAAAAAAACAGGCAACAACAAGTGCTGGCGTGGATGTGGAGAGAAAGGAACACTCCTACACTGCTGGTGGGAATGTAAACTCGTCCAGCCACTATGGAAAGCAGTATGGAG
>PVHY01023544.1:0-20832 GCA_004024945.1 Uropsilus gracilis
AAAAAAAAAAAACTAATAAGAGTGTGCCGGTGGTCCAATTTATCTTCCCAACCGGCGAACGTTAATCTATTTCTGAGCAGACGCCCTTGACGAGATTGCATTCTTTCAAGGGCATTAGTGGCAAAAGAAAAACGACCTGACCTCCCTCCCTCCCTCCCTATATCCCTCTCTCCCCCCCCTTCTCAGGGTTTCTCTGCACTGCTCGGGGAATGGCAGGTTCAGCACACAATTAAACACTTGTCTTTACATGCGTGTCGTATTCCTGCCAGCTTCCGTGGCGCAGGTCTTACCGCCCCTCCTTGAAAGCAAGGGGCACAGGCAGGCCTTGCCGACCCTCCAGGGTCCCAACCATCCGCTCCCAGCAGCACCGTGTGGACATTCTGGGATCCAGCCTGCCTGCGGCTCGAGCCGTGGCTAGAGCAACACACGGGACTGGAAGAGGCGCGGTCCTCACGGTTCTGGCCTAATGCAGTGGAGGACGTCGGAGTCGCCAAGGGAAAGGGCAGGTGTGGGGGAGGAGGGGGTCTGCTTTCCTTCCAGGGGAGGCTCACGGGGAGTGTGGGAGCCCCTGCACCTACGTGTGCTCACACAAGCTGAGTGTTGCCGGCAGGGAAGCTGAGCATCCCGGTGCCCAGGGCAATACCAGGAGCCACCCCGGCTACACGGACGTGGGCCAGCCCAAGTTCAGACCGACAGCGTGGCCCCAAACCCTGGACAGACGAGCTGGACACCCATCTGAGGTCCGGCCACTAGCGCAAGCTATGTGCTGTGGCCCCAAGCTCAGGTCTCCAGAGATACCTTTGGCAGGTGACAGGTCAAGCTCGAGAGGCTTCCAGGAAGCAGTGACAGTCGCCTGAGGGTCACAGAACAGAGTCAGGGGGCCCCAGCCAGTCGTCCCCATCAGATAAGGGGATCTTTGGACCTTGTCTCCAGACACTAGTCCTGGCCATCGAGGGAAACAGGGGCCCGAAGATCAGCCCCTGTGTCCCGAGACGCCCCTCTCTGCAGACAGAGTCATCGCTCCCTTCAAGCTCCGTTGGGCTTGACCGAGGAGGTGAGAACAGGGCCAACCCAGACGTGATGGAGCGGCTCGGACGTAAATCCGGCTGGGGCTTGACTCCCCGGAGCAGTCTCCTTCCTGCGCGTGATCGCCTCCTCACCGAGGTCGGTTATCACCGACCGGATCACCGTCTTCTGTGGTCAGAAGGCGAGTCTCCACCAAGAGGCAGTTTGGGGGTGCAAGATGCCTGGGGCGTAGAGAACCCCCACACGTCAGAAAAAGCCACATCTGCACCCAGCTGCAGTGTCCAGCGGGCAGTGGCTGCCGATGCCTGCAAGAGCTGAAGGCCGGACACTGCCCCAGTCAGCTCTTCTTGGAGCAGAAGGACCAGGGTGACCTGGGGCAGCTCTGCTTCCTCGCGGCGGAAAGGGGACGGCTGAGCGGACCCTAACATGATGCTGGGACACGTGACCTGCGTGCAAGGGTGTCATGGAAATGCCCTTGTGTGTGGTCCGGTCCCCACCCAGAACCCCCCTGCCCCAGAGTCCTATCACTTCGTTGCCGGGGGGCAGGGGGGGCTCTGTGGGGCTCGAGCTCCCCCACGCTGGGGTCAGTCCTAAGGGGAGGCCGTCCTCTACCTCCTGACCTGGTTGTCATCCTCTACCTCCTGACCTGGGAGCCACCAGCCTCCCGTCACCAGCAAACTGCTTTTCCGGGGAGGACTAAAAAGGTCGGTAGTGGACTCAGTGATGGGGAAAGAGATGCCCAACGTGGCCTCCCTTTCCCCTCCCCCGCCTGGACTCACAGCAAATCTCGCATTCCAGGGACCCTCCTGGCCCCCTACCTTGAGGGACCGGCCAGGCTAGTTTCAAGAGTGGCCTTTGCAGAGGTGGCCGTAACCGCTGACTGGGCTTGTTTTCCCAAAGCTAAGCGACGTCCTCATAACCAGCGGCTGCTGGTGGACAACTCATCCTGCGCATCCTAAGCCTCTGGCGGCGCAGCACGCGTGAGCACGTGGAGGATACACGCCGAGGAGAAGGCCGGGGTCCCCTGGGCGCTCAGGGTGCGGTGTCTGCGTTGAGCCTGCAGCGTCTGGGCTGGGGGACTCCTGCCACCGGTCCCCAGTGGCCCCTCCTGAGAAGCTGCCGTGAGCTCCTCGTGAGGCCATGGATACCCTCCCGCCCGCACCCCGGTTGAGGAGCGCTGCCTCTCGGTGAGTCATCTCTGCCCTGGACGTGCCTCAGCGGTCACCTGCGGGCGGGACGGTGGCTTAGTTTGCAGCCGCACCTGCGTCCATTTCTGCACAGGGTTGTGGGTCGCTCAACACCTGACGGGCTCGGCCAGCACCGCGAGCGCCGTCTCTGTCAGCACGGGTGCTGCCTGAGGACTGGGCATGCGCTGGACTGGCCAGCGCCCCCCACCCCCTCCTCCCCGCCTGTTGCTGCAGTAACAGCACAATTCACGCCCAGATCCCGCGAGAAACAAACGGGGCTCGAGCCTCACGCTGGCGACGCTGCTAGGGCTGACCGCACATGCGCCCTGCATGGCTTCCTGCGCGCGCTCTGGTGGCAGTCACGTGGGAGATGCCGCCCTGGAGCGAGAGCCAGCCCGGGCCTCGGGGGGTGGGGGGCAGAGGGGACTGGTGGCCGCCGCACAGGGTCAGGTCAGCAGCCTCACCGCACGGGGTGTCTCCCCTGGGGACAGGAAGCACGTGACTGTCCACCGCATCCCTGAGCTGGACGGGGTCCCCGGCTCACGTGGCCAGGAGCTGGACCTGAGCCCTGCAGGAAGGGGGGAGCGGTCAGCCAGGTGGACAAAGCGCTCCATCGTGGCGCTCTGGGCTGCTGCGTGGCGACCAGGAGCGGTTGAGGCTGTGCTGACCGTGGGGGGGGGGTGTAGGGGGGTCAGATCCCGAGGACAGCGCCCAGCAGCAGCTTCCGGAAGGGCACCGAAGCCCACGCCTCCTCCAGCACGTGCTCCCCGATCATGAGGACCCGTCCCTCCTGCTGGCCGCTGGGAAGGCCCCGTGGGCTGGGCGGGTCACCCAAGACCGAAGTATCGATCCAGCTGTCTTTTCAGGAAGCTGCCAGCAAGTGGGCGCTGGGAGGTGAGAATCAGAACCCCTAGAGGCGGGGCTGGGGGGGCATTAGGAGCCGCGCGGGGAATGAAGTTGAGACGGGAGAGATGGACGGCGACCTGCGAGGCCAGCCCGCAGCACGGGGTCCTGGGGAGCAGGTCCAGGTCCCCCTTGAATGACGTTGTGATGCCCCTTATGTACCCAGCCAGGACACGTCACAGTGACGTCATGAGGAAGCAGCAAAGCGCACGTGACACGCAACAGGGAGGATGCAGGGACACGCGGTCACAGGAGGATTTACCTGTGGGGGCCACGGTCATCGCTAACAGGTCCTGTGTCTCTGGGGACATCCCAGAGAGGCCAGGAAGCCGGTGACAGGGGAGAGACGTGCTGTCGCCCACCCTCTCGTGTGCCCGAGGGGCTGGAGAGACGGGAGCTGCTCCTCTTAGCTGAAGTTCCGTGTCTACCTGCTGCCACGGTCCACAGGGGGCGACCAGATTGACCCTCCCCCAGGAATCGGCTGGAGGAAGGTTCGTGGCTCCTGCGACACTCTCGAGAAGATGCTGCTCCCCCCTCCCACCAGCGTGGCCCCACCTCACGGGGCAGGGTTAAGAGGCGTGGACACCTGGTCTCCCTGCCACAGTCGCCTTTCCGCTCTCCGTGGCCGGCACGGTCACTCCCTTTCACGGGTGAGGCAGGCAGCCCAGTCAGCCCCTTCAGGGTCACGGTGGGAGGGCGAGATGCAGCTTTCCTCATCCCTAAAAGAGAGCGACCACACCGGCCACGGCGAGCGGAAGGCGACCGCCGCAGGCCAACGCAGGCGTCCACGCCTCCTAGCTCTGCCCCTGGGGCTGGAGCTGCACGGGCGGAGACCTCGAGGCCATTTCTCGAAGGTTCTCAGAAGTCCTGTTCCCTACCCTGGCGCCTCAGCTCTCGGCTGCGGAGTCCAGACGCTGTGTCCAGCCAGCTGTCCATTCAGCAGCAGAAGGCACCGCGCCCCTTCCGGACGGGGGACACTGCGTCCCCAAGCTCGGGCAGAGGAAGAGGAAGTGGGCGGAAGCCCTGGACGCCCGTGCCCTGACCCCTGCCCAGCGCAGCGCAGTCTCCCAGGAGCCAGCCCGGAAGGGCCACGGGCTGGCCAGCCAGGAGGCGTGTCTGCGTGGACCAGCCGGCGAAGTCCTGCAAGGAGCTGAGTGACGCCTCACTCTGACTGAGCTGCGTCGCCTGGCACACACCTGGGCACGGCTCCTGCGTGGGGGGGTCGCGGTCAGCGGCGGTCAGCGGCGGTCAGCGGCAGTGGTCATCCCAAGGGCAGCGACGGGACGGAGGGGGCCTGTGTGATTTCACTTTTCTTCGGCAGCACAAAAAAGAGGGATTCTTCCCTTTTTCTTGGCTTTTTCTTTCTTTTGTCTTCATCTTTTTTCCCCTGCTTGCCTCAGTGCGCTCCCTAATTATTTAGTGGTCTTTCAAACCTTTTGTAATCTCTGCTCGAGAAAGCCCTGAAAGATATTAATTCTTAGCCATGTGCCTCATAAATGAAGGCCATTCTGCTATACTTAATGACAAGGCTGAGGCAGCAAGATGTCATTTGCTTTTTTCTCGGGTTTTAAATTGCTTTCTAAATGAACTACAGCTGTGAGGGCCAGGTGCTGTGATCCCTTTAGAAAGATCAGGAAATGATGAAATCCAAAATTTCAAAGTGTGATGGATGTCAGCTCCCGATTTGGTGTGTGTGAGGTCACCCCGTGCACCTGGCGCCATCTCCACAACAGAATTACTTTTCTGTGGAGGGGAGAAAAAAAAAAAGGGAGCTGGAGGGAGCGAGCGATGCACATGCCTAATGCTAGAGCAACAATAAGAAACCGTTTATAATTATCTCTTTGTTAGCGCCTCATCGAGATGGAAACCCGGAGAGTGGGGGGTCTGTCCACCCCCCAGCCCCGGCCCGGTATAGGTAGCCGTGGCGGACGAGATCCTAGGGGCTGTGACCCTCAAGGGACCGTGTGGTGGTGACTGGAGTGTCCCTCGGGCATTCATCCACCGGGAAGGGAGGACGGGCAGGGGCGGATCTTCGAGACTCCTTTGCACATGGTTAAGGAGCAGCCGTACCTTGAGGACCCGGAACACAGCCAGCTCCCCCCAGGGGGGCTTCAGCCCCATCTGGGTGCTGTCTGGAAAAAGGGGGTGCCCCCCTGGTCTCAGGGAACAGACTGTCAGGCCTGGTCCTGCCCGTGCCTCCACTTGTGCAGTGGCCCTAGGTGAGGCCTGTGAGGACTTCCTGCTCTGACCGACACCTGCAGGGAGAAAGGGGGTGACAGTGCCAGCTCCCCCAGGCAGCCCTTTGTGTCAGAGCTGGAAGAGGCAGGATCCACCCTGTTTTCTTGGGGAACCACTGTCCCCGAGGGGGGCAGTCGGGGCCCCTTGGTCTCCGGTGGCCCTTCCGCTGGGAACCTGTCGGTCCTGATGCCTGATGGGCTGAGATGGGCACAGGTGACCCCTGACGCCGCCCCCACCGGGCACACGGCACAGGGCAGCTGTGCGTCTGGGTCTCAGCCCCTGGTCCGCGGGCTGGGCAGCTGGCTCAGGCTGGAGAGGACACCGCGAGGATGCTGTGTGCCCACTGCCTGCGGCAGCGTCCACTGGAAGCTGGTGGTGAGGAAACAGGCACCTGCAACATGCTGGCCCTCTCGGCCGGCCAGCACCCGAGGCTGCGGGGGCGGGGGTGAGAGGAAGCTCGGACAGGCAGGTCCACGCACTGGTGTGCTGGCTTTTCCCAGTGACCTTCGTCCCTCTGGACCCTTCTTCCCTTGCCTGCACCACGTGGACAACAGGACATTCGGGACCTTATCCTCCGGGGACCCAGTGAGATGCTGGACGTCAGAGTGATGCTGTCTTGGAGAGCGGAGGGCTGAGGCGTGGACAGCACGGTCGTGGTCACCCCCCCACACAGTGGCAGAGATTCCCTGGGGTTCGCACCCGCCTCGCCATCAGTCCTGGCGCCAACTGGGCGCACCTTAGAATGAGGGTCTGCCAAGCGAGCCCCGGGGAAGAGCGAGTGCCCGCGAGGAAGAACTGGGGGCGCAGAAGAGACTTCCAGGCCAGGACCCCCCAACACAGCGGACTCCCGCCCAGAGACAAAGCCCCCAGCCCTGGAGACTCGGGAGCAATGCACCTTGCAGGGATGCTCGGAGAACAGCGGAAGCACGTGACGTCCGACGCAGCTCTCCCTGGGTGACGGGGAGCTGAGTCTGGGCACCAGGGTCTCTTCGGCCACGCTGTGGAAGGCTTCACCCCCAGAGCCCCCAAACGCAGACTGGGCTGCCCTGGCAGGGTCCAGAGCGACTCCAGGCTCCCCTGCATCCCCCAGAAAGATGGCCCCATGGGGGTTGTCTAGGTCAAGGCCATGTGGGGATGTCTAGGTCAAGGATGTGGGGTGCACTTGGGGAGGACGCGGTGCCGCCCCATCCATGCCGCAGAGCCAGCTACCTACAGGGTAGGAGCCGGACGGGTGTCGCCGTGGCTCCATTCTTGCCTCCTGTGTTTCAGCTCAGCTCTGAGCGTTTCCAGGCTGCCACTGCCATCTCTCCTGATCCCGGTCTCTCCAGGCCTCTGTCAGCCTGGCCCTAGCGCAGTCATTTGAGCTTCAACGGCTGCACCCCGTCCCCGTCAGAGCACAGGCTCTGACTGTCTTAGGCCTGACTGAGGAGACCCTCCTGATGGAGCTCTGGCTGCCCTCTGGCTCTGGGGCACAGCCGGCCGCTGACTGCCCGCTGGCCCAGCGCTGTGCTTACCTCCAGCGGGAACCCACATCCTTCCACCCTGATCGAAGGTGACAAAATGACCCAGGCCGAGATGATCTCAAGACTTGAGAAGTTGAGATGAAAAGATGGGAACTCTGCAAGCTGCAGACAGCTCTACCGGGTGGAGGCCTTTGAGGCAGATGGCGCCTTTCTTCTGGGAAAACCACCCCAAGGACACTTCGGTATGCAAATACAGATCAAAGACCCTCTTTGGAGTGGATCTCCACAGCTCTGAATACCAATGGGAAGTTCCCTTCCCAGGGGAGAGTTACCTTGGTGCAGGTTACCCCCTTTCTAAAGAGCCCTCGCTTCAAACCCCGGGGAAGATAAAGAGAGTTGGCTGGAAATGGTGGCGAGTTTGTTAGCAGATGGTGTGTGTGTGCACGTGTGTGTGTGTGTGTGTGATGTTCGCTGTGTTTAATGGGTTCATTTCAAATATCTGTTCAGGAACAATCAGGAGGAATGTCCCCAGAGACACTTGAAAGGCATTCGGAGAGACTTGGAAGAGCTAAGACCTGGGGAATGACCTGACGGGGGCAATAAGAGCCTGAGTAGGAAGGGGCAGGGCATGGGCACAGGCTAATGGTCATGAGCCATGCACCGCTCTTCAGTGTTTTGGGGCAAAACCCCCCTCGTGGATCAAATGGGAGTTCTGTTTTCAGTACCTTAAGGGTCCTTCACACAGCTTTCCATGGTGGCTGGACCAATTTGCACTCCCACCAGCAAATCCACATCCGCACCAGCACTTGTTGTTGCCCGTGTTTTGATATGGGCCATTCTTAGTGGCGCAAGATGGTATCTCAGTGTGGTTTTGATTTGCATTTCCCTGACGATTAGTGATGTGAAGCATGTTTTCATATGCTGGCTGGCCTTTTGTATTTCCTCTTTGGAGAGGAGTCTTTTCAGTTCTTCTCTCCATATTTTGATACATATACATGTGCAACCAATTTATAAAATTAATTATTAAACAAAAAGACAAGCGCTTCCAGGATTACGATAGGTGGCTCTTCTCAGTATGGGCTTGTGTTAATCAAATATCTTCAAATTGGATGCCCAGGTATGGTCAGACCGTCAGGATGACCAACTACAGTCTCATCGACGTAGAATTCTACAGGACCTAGTCTTTACTTATTGACTTATCTTGAGAATTATACTGTTACAGACACACCTCCAGGAAAGAGAGAGGCTCACAGAATGGATGTCATTTCCGGCCCCCACTTACGAGCAGTCAGCTTGGACTGTAAGACTCAGCGTGCCATGGACTTCCTGAGCAGACGGTCACTGGCAACAAGGGGTGGGGTTAAGCTTACAACTGAACAGTCACAGTGCTCAGATTCTCTAGTCTCCACTGCAGTTTGCTCCTACTTGGAAGGGACCCATGGGAGAAATGCAAGGGAACAACCTGCAGTGACACTTGGAAGAGATGGTTGGAACAGTCATGTGGGTAAGAGACAGGGGGAGGTGCTCTGGTCCTTGCAGAGACAATGGCAGCCATTATCCTGTTGTTGTTGTTTTAATGTCAGAGTCTCTCCTGATGCCTTTTGTGTGGTCTCATGTGGAAAGCTTTTGGGTCTAGTGGCCCCAGTTAAGACCAAACTTGTTTGGCTGGGAATGTTCCCACAGTAGAATGGGAAACTTGTGGAGGTGGGAGGAGGAGGTTAGAAGGAAACTTATTTGAAATTCTTTTTTCTTTTTTTTGCGCATACCCATTCTATTAAAAATTCATCACACTAAGAGCATACTTCCTTTGCCTTGTGCACGCTTATGGGTAAATTCCTTTTAGAGCATGCACCCCTTACCAGGGGTCTCTGGGTACCCCTCAGTCATACGGGAACAATACCTGTGCTAATGTCACTTAAGAACACCTAACTTCTTCTAGAAGACATGTCATCTTTGCCTTTGAGAGAGAGAGTATGATGGTTTCTCAGAATAAAGAGTGTGGAGTGACTAGGTCCCATATCCCCGCACCATGCTTAATTTTGTTCAGTTTCTTCCATCACCTTTGATATTTTTGCGACCCAGAGCAGGGTTTGAAAAGGAGCCCTATCGCTAAATGAACACGCCTTGGCAGCACCTATCATCCAGCGACAGCTCCTTCGAAGTTTATCCTCACTGCGGTAGTCGTCGTCAGCACATAGGAATGCAAGTCTAGGTGGTTGTCTTTATCCAGGCTCATACCCTGGTGACCTCAGTTGGAGCTCGTTGCACCCCCCATAAGTATCCCCGAGGAAGCCCACCCTCCCTGTTGACATGAGAAAGTTGAGTCATGGTCATCAAGCTTGTTCAGAATCAGCATCCTCCGATTGTTAACAAACAGACCACTTTGTCCCAATTTACCCAGAATTTTCCTTTAAGTGAACTCAATCGCAATCAGATCCACTGCCTTCATTTGTTGCCCCAACCTTCAGAAGGCAAATTCTGATCACACACTTGACTTGTTCTAAACTGTCCCAATGAAACGCCCAACCACGAGGTCTCAGAGTTGGGCCTGCGGAAAACCCACCTTACCTGAGTTCCAACGTCCCCCAAAGTTCACTCAGCAGCTTGTGACCCAAAGACTTCACTCTGGCTGAGGAACAGTCTTCTTGGGGCCACCCTTTTCTCACTGGGCATGTGGATCCATTCTACCTCTGTTCCCATCTCCTGTAGTTTCCAGATCTTTCCCTGCACCTTCCCAGATGAAGTCGTTTTCTATTTTAGGTATTTGGGAACATTGGCCCTCTTGCCCAGACAATGGTGCCCCCCAATTATTTCTCCAGTTTTCCAAGGACCCAGTTCTCGGGCGACCAGTCTCCCCGCCTCCTTTCAACGTGCTCCAGTTTTTGCACATCTTGAAATGCGACACCCATAATTAAACAGAATGCTCCAGATGTGGCTTGATTGGCACAAAATTATTTCCTCTTTTGTTCTGGACTCTGTTGCTTCCTAATGCTGTTTACTGCTTTCTCTGCAATCGCTATTTCATGCTGGGGATACTTCTGATCCCCAACTCCCCGAAGCCAGGGCCTTTTTCCCCTCCAGAGAGTGGCTGGTCCCTGTATGCCCCTGTCTGGGATTCTGTGTTTTGGTTGCTTGCTTTCCTACCTGTTCTTGCTAGAGTTCATCTCAAGCAAAGCTCCATCATTTACCCTTTAAAGGTTCTTACCTTTTGTACATTTGCTCTTTCATACTGACCTGTTCAAATACTAGGGCTTACGTATTTTCAAGAGAATCCTGTGTGAACACACTGACATTTGGGGATGGGTCTTGGAGGCCGCATTAACTTGCTTGCTAACCATTTTTTTAATTCTCTTATACGATACTTTATGATGCAGGATATAAAAGACATTTGTTCCAGCCAACATTGTTTAAGACACATGGGGGGGCACAGAAATGCACAAAGTTGTGTTTCTAGTAGGTGACACCCCTTATCACAACTGACGAGACCAGTGAAGGAAAACAGATGATTAGGTCAGATACTGATCTAAATGGGCCTTTGGAATGGTAAAGATTTTGAGCAGAGCGTTGCAAGAATTAGGAGGGTTTTCTTTCTGAGTAGGTAGAATTCAAATCCAGAGTGGCTTGTAATTGCAACACAATAAGCCATGTCTTCGAAGAAACAGAGGTTCTAGAGAACCAATGTATAGATTTTAGAGACCCATACTATAGCTTTTGGAGGATGACTATAGTAAAGTGAATGTTAGAAGTTACAGTGACATGGGAAGGGAGGGTGAAGAAATGATTCACTTATGTTCCTTCACTGAAATAGTATCTACAGTGTCCATGCCCTATGCAAGGTACTGCCCTGAGATGCAATGCTCGACACAGAATCGTGCCCATCCAGAGCTTCAGGGATGTGCTGAGGGTGGTGAAAAGCAAACATGTTAAGAAAGAGGGGAAAGTGTTAGGGGGGAAAAAGCAAAACAGGGAGGACCACAGGAGATGTTCGAGTTGGTAGGGTCCTGGCCCTTTCAGACAACCTACCCTTGGAAGACACTGCTGGACGGGAGGCATAAGGACACCTGACTGACCTGGACCCCACGTCTTAGGCAGAGCCAGCAGCAGGCACAGAGACCCGGTGCAGCCAAGTCTGTAGCACGTGAGGACCAGTGAGAAGACCTGTGTTTGGAACACAGCGACCACACAGCCAGAAGAGCAGACAGCTCCTGGGGCCAGAGGCCAGAGGGATGTACCTCTGTCTCATCTTCCAGACCAGCTCAGAGCTTGGGCCTTTTCTCCAAGGGAGAGGGAGGGAGGTGCCCTGCGGTGTTAGAGGCTTTGGAAAGAGTAGAGTCTTAATGAAACACCTTCAGGGGTTGAGTTGAGCATAAATTGCAAGCAGCCAAAGCAGAAGCAGGCAGGTGGCTTATAAAAGCGTATCAGGCAGTGATGGCTGCACAACACATCAGCCCGCTCTCCATGGTGCTACATAATCAGCGCCCACCCTGCTCACCTAGTCTGCGGTGTAGACTCTGGGCTGGGTTGGTGTTGGAGGCAGGGGATAGGAAGAAGAAGAAAAACGGGCAGAAGAAATCAAGACAACCTAGCCAGAATCGTAGACTTATTAGAGGTTCCAAACCCCTTAAATATTCTGGTCAAGGAATGACCACAATGTGGTAGCAGGGGGGCTAAAACCAGGATCCTGGAGTGTGTAGCACAAGGCGTAGGAGGATGGGAATTCATTATCCAGCAGAAAAACACCTGTGAGGGTAAGCACCTGTACCTTTTAGGGACATGTGTCTGGGGTGGATTCATCCTAGGAGGTTAGGGGGCTGCCAGCACAGATAAGAAAGCTTGCCAGGAACCATCCCCAGTTTGCTGAAGATGGACAAGAACAGATAAGGGTATGCCCTTGTCTAAGACATATCTCTTACCCACTTACGGCGTCCCACAGTCTGGGTTCACCCGGGGCCCACTGCTGACGGTTGACAGCCTTCCCCACGGGCCTGCCCGCTCTCCAGCTGTAGCCTGGTGGAGGATCCTCTTGGCTGGGGCTTCTGAACCCTCCTCCAGCCCACTCGGGCGAACGTACTCCCAGAGCAATGGCAACATTTCAAAAGAAAATGCCTAACGAAGCTTAGGTTTGGAGTTGGCATTGAGGCCACATTTCCAGCAAGTTGCAGGCCTGGTTCAAATGCTTGGGGGATAAAATTTTCCTCTTCGTTGGAGAAAAGGCAAAGACACGTTGCCAAGGTTATCAGCACCGGGAAGGGTGAACGACTTTGACCATTCTTGTGAATATCCCCAGAGGGACATGATCGCATATCCAGGTGACAGATGTGTGGCTTCCATGCGTGCTGCGTGGGAGGGGGAGGGTGGTTGCGTCGTGGGTGCAATGTAAAGGGAACAGATTCAGGTGCGAGAACGACTCAAGGATGACACTGAGCTTCTGGCCTTCTTGGTGGAAAAGGGGAGTCGCCAGTTACCGAGATGCAAAGATGGAAAGCGCGAGGAGGAGATGGGGAGCTTGGTCCCTACATGTTCCTGTGCGGCTCTTAGTAAAGAGCCAAGAAGGGTTTGGGGCAGATGCTCGGCTACAAGGATGGCGCTCGGGAGCGGGGTTCATCTGCGGGTGTAGGTCTGGGAGGTCTTGCACACGGCGTGCTTGGCGCCATGGAGGTCACCAAGACAGGACATGTGCCTGAGACTGGGCAGAGATCCAGGCGTGACTTAACACTCGGGCGGGACTGAAAAGCAGTGGATGACGGTGACCAGAGAGCGCAGGAGGGCCTGCTGAGGTGGGACACCGTCTGGTGACAGGAACAGGCAGCTGATGAAGGAGCTGCAGGTTGTTTCTGGCCTGGCTGCGTCCCCACCATGTGTCAGCGGGAAGTCACTTTTGGCGTTTCAAGTCCAGCCAAATTGTCTTCCGGGCCTTCGGGACTGAGGACACAGTGGGAAACCCTAGCCATACCTTGGAGTCTCCTGAGGTGACCTGTGCTGGACAGAAGGACCCGGACGCCCCGTGGACACTGCCACTAGGGGTCTCTGATGGGCAGCCTCGAACCCACAGGCCGGGCCGCTATGGCCAGTGGGAGGCCCATCATGTCGAGTGTGTGCAGAGCCCAACAACACAGTGGCCGTGGCACCCGGGAGACAGGCCTGTCCACTCTGCAGAAGCCTCAGCCAGTGGCGCCCGGAGCTCCCGGGAAGAAGAGCGAAGGACGAGAGCGACGCTCGCTGCAGAGGCCGGGCGATTTAATTTTATGCATCCTCTATCAAATCTCGGCGTCTCACAGTTTGGCCACAACAGGAGGTGACACTGTTAACTGTTACTCTTTTCACTTCCTTTTTTTCCCCCTCGCTGAGCATAAACATATCATTACACAGTTACACTCCACTATATTTAGAGTTGATTTGTAACTATCTATTAAATCAACCAGGCAAACCTGGACTCCCACCGCAGTGGTGCAGGCCCGGGAAACGGGCCACTCGCAGGCAGGGGGCAGGGCTGGGCTCGTTGTGTCCAGCGCCCCGGCCGAGTGGCCGCGAGCCCTGCCCGCTCTCCCCAGAGACCCATCCCGGCAGGACCACACCTGTCCACGCAGCTACCTGCTGTCTCGCCCCCCGCAACGCCGAAGCCATTGCCTTCTGTGCGTGGGTGAGGGCCGCGGTGAGGCCGTTTCTCTGCGACATCACTGTGACGTCACTGTGACGTCGGCGAGGCCGTTTCTCTGCGACGTCACTGTGACGTCACTGTGACGTCAGCGAGGCCGTTTCTCTGCAACGTCACTGTGACGTCACTGTGACGTCAAGAGCTGGATGCACCTGTGTGATGCAGCACGTCGGGCTCCCGGCTCTCCGTCGCGTGGCCCGGGCTGCCCTAGTGTCCGAGACGGGACAAGCTGCCCTTAGGGGAGCTTTCCAGCCCGGGCTTTCACTTTCTCACCCCGTCTCACTGAAGACGTTTCTGATGCTGACCAAGGTCCACGCTTGGAGGACTAACGGGCATGGCATGCTCTGGAGGCCACGGCAACGAAGCCCTGGCCCCGCGTCCACTGACCACAGCCCCCAAGGGCAGAGCTGGGTGACTTCTCCCAGTGGAGAATCGGCGACACGGGGAGGTTGGGAGACACCAGGATCAATGGAGACCATAGTGAGGGGGACAGCCGGGCTCCTGGGAGGCCCGTCCCATCCGCTCCCCCTGGACGAGAGTTTCCCGTGGGAGAAGAGCTGGAGGCCTCCTGGAAGAAGAGTCTGGGGTTGGTTGGTGGGTGGAGCTGAAGATGCGGAGAGCCTAGGGCTCAGGCTACCACACCGCCCAGTGCCTGTCCACGTCTGTAGCTCCCTGGTGGCCTTGCTGGCATCTAACCGCAGCTTTATGAGCAGAAACACGGCCCTGCGGTGGGACCCGGCCCCTGCCAGTGGCCACACAGCCATCATCAGCTCTCTGCCCGCTCTCCCAGGGTCGCTGGCCGTCTGGCCACGGATTCTTATTCTGACCTGTGAGCTGAGATTCTGCCCATTCTCTCACCCTGTCATGCAGCCCTTTCCTCCAGGCTTAAGAGGGAGGAAAAACCAGCTCCCTGCAACGATCTGAGATGTCAGCCGCAGGGACATTACGACTTACTTGGGAAATACATCTATTCCCCTGGGACGGCGGCCAGGAACGGTCAGGATACCATGGATGGAACGTCCTGTGCAGAATGGAACCATGTGAAGAGGGCACCCTAAAGTCCTAGGGCTCCAGTGCCTCATCCTGGGGGCACCGCCCCACAATTGCTGCCGGTGGGGAGAACGAGCAGGAGAGTGCCCGCACCTGCAGTGTGTACAGTCTTGGTTCTCAGCGGTGCTGTGATGGAGGATGCAACAGAGGCCCGGAGCCATAGCCATTGGTTGATAGCATGCTGACGTCAGCACGCTTCTCAGCTCACGTCTGGAGACAATGTGTGACGTAGCTCCAGGTATCTTACTGAAGGTCTGTTGTGTGTCAGGTGCCGAGGGCTCAAAACGAGGCTCGCAGTTTATCAAAGGCCCTCCACCACGTGCTTTCCGTCTCACCATCATGAAAAAAATCTGTGCTCCAGTCAGTGAAACGTAAAATGTAAACCTGTAACCAGCGTAGCTCTCTCATAGTCATATTAGTTTTATATATAACTTTAAGAGATCGCAGTCGTCCGTGGCCTGTGCACACTGGGAGAAGCGCTGAGAGTCTTAATACGGCGGGCCCAATACTCTTAAGCGCATAAACCTGCTCGGGGAGAGATGCCATGTGTGCGTCAAACCAAAACCCAAAGTAAACAAAGACCTAAACCAGATGACAACAGATAAAGAGAGTTACAGATGTTTAGAATTAACTTTTCAGCAGCAAAGTATATGGGGCATATGTATTTTCTATATAGTAGTAGTTACTATATTATTAATAGCTACTATATATACTACTACATATTAGATAGTTGGTACTAAATATATTAATTATATATACAATTATATATATTATATATAACTATATATTATGTATAGTAGCTACTATCATATATTATTAATTATATATAGTAGCTACTATATATTGTTAATGATATAATTAATAATGTTATATGATTATAATATTATATAATGTATGATATAATTTATATAATATATAATTTGCATATGATTTATATATCATATAATTATATTATGTAACCATATAATTAATAATATATAGCTATATATAAAATATATAATATGTTATATATAGTAGCTACATAGGTATATATACCTACTATATATACTACTATATAGCTAGCATATATGCTACTACATATTATATATAATATATCATATATTTATAGTATATATAAATAATATATAGTATTATGTATTATTTTCCGGGCCATATAACAGCCCAGGAAATAAGGCCTGATGGTCTGGTCAGCGAGTCTGCTCTGATTTATGGTCGGTGAGAAACTCTGATGCAGGGGTCCCCATTCTGAAGAATTCCTAAGAAAGGATCACCATGGGAACGGGAGCTGTGGGGATGGAAAGAGAGAAGGGGGTTATCAGTAAGCCTTGCTCAAAGGGCTTAGGGTGAAGACTGGTCAAGAACTGAAGAAAACCCGATAGTCCCGACTAGGCTCATCCCTCCCCAGAGCTCAGCACAGCCAACTCTCCTGTGCCTCTTCGCTTGCCTCACACTTGGCCCAGGCACCCATCCTCTTTCCTATGGGACACACACCAAATGGTGCCTTTACACCATTGCCTCCAACGGGCACACTGGTCTCTCTGCTGACTCCACACACTTCCCGCTCTCTTGCTGGTCGTACGTTGGCTCGTCCTCAGACACAACAGTTCGAAAGGGCTATGCCCTCTGTGGCAGTCACATCCCAGACAACCCCGATTACTAGGTCAGTGTGCTTGCCGTGCTTTTCACAACCGACCTTCCACCTTCTTTGTACTCGGGTTGTTTCCTTGATTGGATCCCCGTTTCCTCCCTGTGGAATGGCACTACCTCGTACAGCACCCATCCCCTCGCCTGACAATTTATAATTAAATTTAAACTAGTTAGAACTTCATTTAATTCTAACTCCTGGCCTCAGTCACAGCAAGTACATTCCATGGACTTGAGTCGCAGGTGTTGAATAGTTATGCTACTGGAAAGCGCAGGTGTAGAAGATGTCCATTGGTCTCAAAAGCCACTCAGTCTTGGATGGAAGCTCCTTGAGGTCTAGAGATCTTGTTGAGAAGACAGTGGTTGTCCTGATACAGTCGGGTCCAGCTTCTCTGACTGGTGTAAGGGATTTCCATAGCCAGATGTTCTACATTTCTAAGCTTAAATCTTACAACTTTCCCCAAACTCCAGGCATTCCAACTAATAGAATTAGCCTCTACAAATTTCCTGTGCATTATTCTCTCAGTCATTTCCATCTCTTCCGAGGATGCTTTTTGCCTGCTTTAATCTTCAACATATTTTACATGATTTCTATGGGCAAACACTGTCACATTGCACATGAGCCTTCCTTTTAGTGGCTTTCAGCCAAATAGATATAAAGACCAGCGACCTAAATAACAACAGAAAAGTGAGTTCTCTAGACCTTGCCATTCTTTTTCATTCTGTATCACCAGTCTCCAAATGAAAGACCGGGAAACAGGTATTTATTTCCCCTGCCCCCTCCAAAAGGTATTTATTGATGAAATGAAGGACCAATTCCCTAAAGCAAATGGATTATGTAAAGAAGGGAAAAAAGATGAGACCAATAGATGATTAATTTGATCCAGATACCGAAAGAATGCATATACTTAAATAAAAATTTCATATTTGTAAATTAAAAGTCAAATGAGAGTCATTGAAATATTTTGTAATGAAGAGCAACCCCTACTTAGCTAAGAATGTTTGTTTTTTTTTTTCAGCAACAAAGTAGAATGAGTTGGAACAGAAAGAACTGGGCCAAAATTATCTAAGAGATGATGGTCACTGTAACATCGTGAGATGACCAAAAAATGAATTTATATTGCGAAGGAAGAAGTGATAGTGTTCGGTGTTAGAAGAGGTTATAGTGCACTGAGATAACACACAACTTCAACATCCCAGTGGCTATGGAATCGGGTCAAAAGGAGGGGAAAAAGCCTCCAACTTACAAACCCACAGGTTCATTTCACTCGCACCTAGCAGTTGCCACTCAAATTGCCGTTTAACAACAGGGTTTTATTAACAAGGGAGCTCAACAGGGAAAACGAAACGTCCTTAAAGCCACACGTGGCAGTTATCTGACCCCAATCACCATTCTCAGTCCCAAAGGTCCCCAAAGACACAGTCCAATGATGGTTCCTTTGCCCCCCTGAACCTCAGAGGTAGGCACTTTCACAAAGTCCAGTCCTTTCGCCGACGTCTTCTCTTTTCTTCTTTTCTCTCCAGTGTTCCACGCGGCTCGACTTCTCCAAGGCGCTTCAAACTTCTTCCACGGTGGCTGATGCAGAAATCAGCTTTCCAAATTGCTAGCCATCTCTAGGTACCAGCTCTCCATATCACCTTGTTGCAGTGCCATACTCTCCACACTGGCCACTCTGCCAGATACCATGGCTCCTTGTCACCTCCAGCTCACTCTTCCAGGGGGCTTCTGCCCAGCCTGGTCACTCGGGGTGCTCTTTACCCACCTGCCATGCTCTTCTCTCCTCTCCCAAAGGCTCTTTCTCTCTCTAGAAGTTCTCTTTCCTCTCCAAATGGTCTCTCTTTCCTCCTAGTTTCTGTTCTTTGCCTTTCCCCCTCCCACCCTGCTTCTGGCCCCACTCCCTTCTTCCAACTGCTCCTAACTGCCACACCAAATGGGGTGGAGCTAACTGCCCCTGGCCAAGGGGGGAGGAGTACCTTAAGGGGGCGGGCTAACTGCCACCATCCAATGGGGGAGGAGCCCCCTAGAGGGGGGAGGGGTCAATTGCCACCGCTCAGTGGGGAAGGAGTACCTAGTTAACTGCCACAACCCGGAATGGGGAGTTGGGGCACCCAGTTTCAGCTATTTACACAGCAACAAAGTTTAGTTTTGGTTGAAAATTACATAAAATGTAATGAGAGAATGCTCTGCTCCAGAGAGTGACTCAGGAACCCAGGCTGATGGGGATTCTGCCATTCTGTGATGATGCCTTCTAGAACACATGGTTGCTTAGGTCAGGGTGGCAGGGGAAACAGTTTGGTAACCACAGGTGACTTTGCATTCCCTTACTGCAGAGGTGACAATCGCTACTTCTGTGAAAGACCTCTAGCCAAAGGTGATTACACGGTTCCCCTAACTGCAAGTATTTATAGAGGAGTAGAAAGATTTCTATGGATACTTATTTGTGGAATTTGTCACTATATTGGTAAAAAGACTTGAGGAATTATAGAGGAGGGACTCACATCACAGAACTTTTTATAGTCTAAATCCGTAGTATTCATAGATCTGACTGTCCAGGGAGAGTTGTATTTGCAGCAATAATAACTGGTACCCAGCAGAGCCTCCTCACAGGTGAGAGATCATGAAATGATGGAATAATACCCAGGCTAACTCGGATGCTGTGTCAAGTGCAGAGAGAACTGAGTGCATGAGGTAAACCCTGCCGCTGCTCTGAATTTTGAGTTATGACTTTAAATGCTACAGAGAGAACCCATAGAGTTACATGAGAAAAGCTTGTCATCTGTAATGCTAGTTAATAAAATGTTTGCTATTTCTGTCTTTGGTGTCTTCATGTTTCCTTCGACTCACCTATTTGGAAATTTAGACCTATCATCAACTGAAACTTTCATCATCGGAAAAATCATTAATGACACGGTAGGGCCTTCAGCAGACATCTGAAACTATCCGTTCCCTTATTAGAAATGATTCACAGATAGCCTGCTGGGTTTTGCTAAGTTGTTTAGATTTTCTTTTTGTGAGCACAGATCATCGCATCTCTGCATAATGGTTAATATGAAGCTGAAATTCCAAAATAGGTTATAAACCGAGGGCTAAAACATAACGAATAGCCAGGTATTAATTATAACAAGAAAACAGGTATCAACTCGAGTAGTACATGCCTGCCAGCTTCTGGCTCCAAGGCGTAGAAGTGCTGTGTGCTGAAAACAATTGTCAGCCGTGGATCTGACTAAGGATTGGACAACAAAGCACCTCAGTGCCCGGAAGCACGTTGTTCTTCAAAGGCCAGTGTCGTTAACGTTTCCCTGCTTAGTTAGTGGAAATGACAACATTTCAATGGCGTTTCTGCTGCCAGCGATTTGAGAGCTAAGGATGCTAAACAGGTGGCACCAATCCAAAAATACCCCATCCTTCTGGTGCCCAGCATATTTCCAGTTTTACTTTTTCTTTTAAGAGAGGACGGTGTCTGATTAACCCGTTTCTGGTGAGTGTCACTGTCATCCACTGAGGACTGTCCAGGGCTGGGTCGGCGGCCTAGGTCCACTCTCCACGCCCATAGTGTGCACACCTGAGTGATACGTCATCTTTGCAGACGTTTCCGGAGCAGGATAGGAGGACCCTGTCACCCTGACTGCTTTCTTCGGTGCAATGCCCTCTACTTCCCTTCAGTCCCGCAGGCCCCTAGTATGGGGATACGGGGTTCCCAGGCTCGTGTCTCCCCTGTGACTGGCGGGGTTGTGGCCCTATACAGATGCAGAGTTTTCCAGTTTCCTGCCCAACATGGTTCCAGGACAGGCACATTCAACCCGGTGCTGCCTCCAGCTCCCAGATGCTGGGGTACTCAGTCAGCACATCAGGGTGGCCACCATGGGAGGAGGATGGCACTGGGAGCCTGGAACCCAGGGCATGGAGCTGGGACAACCACTTGCAGAATGAGGAACATGAAGTCTGAAGCACAGAGCCTGGAGCACAGAGTCGGCATCATGGAGCATAAAGCCTGGAGCCAGGAGCACAGCGCTGGGAGCACAGAGTTGGAAGCACAAAGCACAGAGCAGGTGGCACCTGTGAAGGGAGGCTGGGGCTGACATCTCTGACCCAGTGGTGACTATCATGTCCTCTGGAGTGTGAAGGCTCTTTAGGCCCTGCAGGGAACATGCATTGTCCATGCCATGTCCACCTGCAATGGAGTGGACAGTTGACCCTACCCCCAGAAGGGGCTGAGGACGAGTCAGAGCAGTGGCAAGAGGGTGCAGGCGGGGGGGGGGTGTCTCAAGGCAGACCTGAAATGAGCTAGTAACAAGGCGAGGCATGGCTCGCACAGGCAGCTGGGCTGGGCTCCTGTTTCCAGTCAGGGAGGGGTACAGGGCAGCCAGTAGCCAGCAGCCCCCCATGTGACCTGTGTGTCTCCCTCCTCCTTCCAGTGGCTGTGTGGGGGGCATAAGGCAGCTGGGGGGAAGGGTTGTCTGCTACTTGCCCTTTGTTCTGGGTAGTTCCTGCACAGCGGAGGGAGGGGGAGAGGAAGGAGCAAAAGGACAAAGGGGAGCAAGGAAAGGAAGGGAGGAAGGGATGGGGGAAGGAGGGGAGGGAGGCAGGGAGGAAGGCAAGGAAGGATGTAGTAGGGATGGAGGGAGGGGATACAAGGAGAGGTAGGGGGAGGGAGGGGGAGGGAGG
>PVHY01023545.1:0-20830 GCA_004024945.1 Uropsilus gracilis
ATTTATGGAAACCTGGATGTACCTAGAAGAAATCATTCTAGCAGAAACGAGCCAGATGGAAAGGGACAGAAACCAAATGGTTTCACTAATATATGGTCAACCAAATGAAACTGCACAAGGGGAGAATGGGGACCAGCTGGAGCAGGTGGGAAGGGGAGGTGGTGGGTGACCCCCAGGGACTGAAATGATGTGAAATATAAATAAATAAATAAATAAAATTTTTAAAAAAAGAATATTCAAACAAAAGTGACTCCATTACGCAAACATTTCTTTTTCCCATGTAATGAGATGCCCAGCTAGGCATTTGCTGACTTGGAGTGTCCTGTGCAAGACATCTAACATTCTCTTTACATTTTTTCATGTGTCCCAAATAGGTGCTGGAGAGCCTGTGAAAATTTTCATACCCCAGCAAAAATGCAGACAGTCTACTCAATAATTTCTGATAAAATATAATTTGCTGCTTTTACTTTCCTATCTTCCTCCAAATGGAAAATGAACCATTTGAAAGGGGAAAAAAAAAGGAAGAACTGACATTAGATAGGGAATCATTGTTTCTATCACCTCATTTTTTATCAGCTGATATTAGTTTTTTGGTAAACACCCTCTTAAAATATTAGAATTCCACAAGAATCATTGCATTAAAATATTTTCATATTTTACTTTATTCTTGCATGTTTTTTCTTCCTGAACTCAACTGACCATTTTTATAAGCTTATGCCACCCCCAAAACTTTCAAAAACAAACCAAAATTAGACAGAACTTTGGTAATGAAAGAAAAGAAACTAAATGTGTTGCTTCTTCACAAATAAAAACTAAACTGGCAGGGAGAACGAAGACACTCACTGGATTGGATACTATGCCTGCAGTGAATAAATAGCAGATTGTTCTGCCAGACCTCAAAAATCTCCATAGCATTGGAGGGGAACAATTGCAATTACAGGTATCCTTTGTCCTTCCTACTTTTTCCGATGTGATACTGTACTGGATATGTTTTGGGTTAACCTAGTTTTTATCTGTTGGGTAATGTAGGCTACAACTGTGACTCGGTCTCACTTGAGTTGTTAAAATTTCAAAACTAAATTTGAAAAAGTAACAAAGGTATTTTAACAACTTCCAAGTGTGAGAACATAGAATATACTTGAAAATTCAATGGCTGAGATATGAATTTGAGAAGCCCAAGTGGTACGATAAATGAGTTATTAGAATCAGGAAGACTTAAAATGGCATTTTCCATTATTGCCTCTATGTACAGTAAGAGCTAAGTAAAGTGCTGAGACTATGGTAGGGCATTTTCCTTGTATAATAAGTTTTAACTTTTAAAATCTGAGGCAGTTTGAGCTCTTTATTCATGTACATATCCTGATACATCTAATAACAATAAACTATCATATCAGAGATCACAATTTTATCTTTATTGGAGATTTTAAGGATTTGTAATCGTGTTCCCTTAGTACCACCTTTCACTGATACATCCTTTCATGTTTTTTTATTACTTCCATGAAAAAAGAAAAAGGTGTTCTTTCCAACTGGAGTTCTGTTTTCAGGGTTTTCATCTATTTAGCAGATTAATGCATCTCAATAGATATCATTGTGCATGTTGGAGAAGATACCATTTCCATCTTCAGAAAATCTCTGAGCACCTTTCCAACTGGCACATGATTCTTGATCTCTTAATAGTCTAATTCTTCAACTGAAAACTTTTTGCAGCTACTCTTTTAGCTAAAAAATTTAGCTACTACTAAAAGTAAATGTGGTTTAAACTGTCCTTGTATATGAGAGATGTTCAATATGACTAGTCCTTAGGGAAATGTAACTTAAAACCATAATGAGAGATTTCAAGTATGGTCTGGCCGATAAGGAGTATGGAATTTGTCCCCTTATTCTCACAATAAGTAAAAACCTGAACAACTTTAAAAAAAGAAATGCCATTGCCACGTTAAAAAAGAAAATAAATGGAATCATATAAAATGCGAAATTACAACTACAAAGGCAGAAAAATTGCAGAATGTAAAAACAGGAATAAAGAACAAGGCAACAAATAGAAATCAGTTACAGATATAGTAGCATTACTCTATATTAATAATCACTTTTAATATTAGTAGTCTAAATGTACCAATTAAAAGAAACACATTGTCACAATAGATCAAGAAAAAGATATATTTATATGTTGTCTTGACAAAATTCACTTAAATATAAAGTCATATATAGATGAAAAATAAGAGAATGAAGTATATATAGAGGAGAAATAAACACTTGTCAATAAGTAGTACTGGGGAAACTGGGTGGCAACATGCAAAGAATAAAATTGGATCCCTGCCTCATATCATTCACAAAAATTAACTCAAAATGGGTTAGAGGTTTAGACATAAAACCCAAACCATAAAACTCTCAGGAAAAAAAACAGGAAAATCTCATCTCCTTGAAATTGGTTTTGGTAGTGATTTTTTGGGGATATGATTTTCAAAACATAAACAACATCTACAAAATTAAACAGGTGGGATAACATCAAACTAAAAATCATGTGTATAGCAAAGAGACAGTCAAGAAAGAAAAGACAGACTGGGCACAGTGGCACGTGCCTGTTAGCGGCAGTCTAGGAAGCTGCGGCCAGAACCGGGGATCGCAGTTCGAGTCCCATCTGGGCCAAAGTAGCGAGACCTAGTTCCAAAAAAATAGCTGGGCGTGGTGGCGCACACCTGCAATCCCAGCTACCTGGGAAGCTGAGACTGGGGATCTTTATCCCAGGCAACGTGAGCCTGCGGTTCCTTGGGCAAAAACAAAAACAAAAACAAAAACAGTGAGACCCAGTCTCAAAAAAAGAAAGAAAGAAAGAACCCCAAAATGAAAGAAAATATTTGCAAATCATTGAGCTGCTAAGAGGTTAATGTCCAAAATATATATGGAGCTCATGCAACTTATACAGCAAAAACAAAACAAAGTCCGAAAAAAATAATTATTGGGTTAAAAATGTGGGAAAGATTTATGTAGAAATTTTACTTAGGGAAATGCACATGAAATATGAGATGGTACCTTATATTTCTTACAATGATTGTCATTATAAAGTCAAGAGATAGCAAGTGTTGATGAGAACATGGAGAATCCATATCCACTGTTGGTGGAATGTAAACTGGTGTTACTCTAAGGAAAACAGTATAGAGTTTCTTCTAGAAATTAAAGCTGGAACTACCATATGATTTAGCAATCTTAGTTCCAAATATATACTCCCAGGAAATGAAATCATTCTCTTGAAAAGACTGCAACACCCTTTTCATTATAGCATTATTCACAATAGTCAGGACTATCAAACAGCTTCAGTGTTCTTCATGAAAGGAATGGATAAGGAAATGGCAACATAAAATTCAACTATAAGTGAGAAGGAAATTCTACAGTTTGAAACAGCATGAATAGATCTTGAGGTCATTCATTGTGTTAAGTAAAATAAGTAAGTAGGTTATACAGATAAAGATACCATATGATTTTATCTCTATGTGGAATTTTTAAAGGTCAAATTTAGAGAAAAAAGGTAGATTGCTGATTTCCAGGGCTGAATATTGGGAAACTGATGATTTTGATCAAAGGGCATATGAGAGACGTGGATATAAGTTGAGAGATGAGCTATAAGATAAAAAAGAACACTTTTTATCTGTCTCACCCCCTTCTGGCACACTAGAGGGTGATCAACAGCAGGTCTCTCACCTGTGACACAACTTTCCAACCTCTCTGGAATGTCTCAGGAAACTTATGACCAATAGATAATGATGACTTCCCCCATAAATATATTCCCATGTTATTACCCGTACACCTGCTGTTTGTCATGTTCACTTTAGGAATCAAGTTTCACCTTCCTTGCTAGGTCATTGTGATTATTTCCTTGCCAAGATATATAAGGATGTCCATAATTCCATTACATCGGACCTATTTAGAACATGCTCTGTGGTCTGAGGTCTGTGAGTTGACTGCTCTGTGATCATCATCAATCTCTTCCATCCTAGTCTTCTTCCTTCCCATATGGGACTCCTAATAGGCATAACCTGCCAGTTACAAAATAAGTTCTGGAAACTTAATGTACACCTTGGTAACTATAGTTAACAATGCTACATTGTATATCCAAAAGTTGCTACGAAAATGAAACTTAAATATTCTCAACAAACCCAGACATAAAAAAAGTAACTGTGAGTAAATGGATATGTTAAGTAGCTTTACTGTCAAAATCATTTTGCAATATTCATATCTGTCTGTATATGGGTATCTAGAAGAAATACCTATTTTCACACTATGTTATAAGCTAGAAATATAAGAGAAAGATAACTGGAAAGTCCTTAAATACTAAGAGATTAAACTCATGTTTCTAAGTAACACATGGGTCAAAAAATAATTTGGGAGAAATTTTAAAATATATCAAAATAAAGTGAAAATGAAAATACAACTGGCAAAGTCTGGAATGCAGTGAAAGAAGTGCTTAGAGAGAGTTTTATAGAATAGAATGCATATATTAGAAAAGAAGAAATATCCAAAATCAATACTGTAACTACCACCTTTGGGAGTTAGAATAAAAAAGCAAATTAAATTCAAAATATGCAGAAGAAAAGAAGCAATAACAATTAGAAGAGAAATCAATAAAATCTGACTCAGGAAATGAGAAGAGAATGTCAACAAAACAAAAAGTCTGTCTCTGCAGAAATCGAAAAGACTGATAAGATTCTTGCCAGGTACCAAAAAAAAAAAGAGAGAGAGAATTATTAACTATTAATTAATAAATTATTAATAACAGAAATGAAAGAAGGAATAACTCCAGAGATGTCATAACATTAAAAGGACAACAAAAGAGTAGTATGATCAATTCTATGCCCACAAGAGTGAATCCTGAAGTGAACTGTGTACTCTAAGTGCTAAATTATATTTCAGTAGACTCATAATTGTTAGCAAATGTCCTCCTATAGAAGCATGTCTACAGGTGAGGAAACTGCTTGTGTATTTGCAGGGGATATAGGGGAACTATAGTTTTCTGCTCAATTTTGTGATAAATCTAAAACTTCTCTAAAAATAAAATTAACTAATTAAAAAAAACTTATTATTACACATGAATAAAATTGAAATAAAATTGAAATAAATAATAAAATTGAAAATTGATGAAAACAAAATATTTTGGTGAGATTGTGGAAAAGTGGATCACTTGCATATCATTGGTGGAAATTTGAAATGATGCCAACATTTCGAATACCATTCAGAAGTTTAAAAAAAATTAAAAGTGCAACTTCCACAAACTCCAGCAAATGCACTCTGTCCCCTTGATTGTTCCAGACAAAAGAAAATGTATGCTTACATGAACTGAAATGTTTGCAGTTGGTTTATTCATGGCAAAACTGGAAATAAAACTCATTTCTTTCAGTGGGTGAATAGCTAACAAATTATGGTAGATCCATCCATGGAATATTACTTCATGGGAGCACTGAGCACTAACCTGGCTGAATAGCTAGAGAAAAGTGAAATAGTTTATACCATAAGTTTGAAACTGTTTGACTACATTTCTATAGCATCCATGGAAGGACAAAACAAAGCAATATAGAGCAAATTAGTTACTAGGTTTTAAAGAGGGGTTGGAGCTAGGGAAAAAGAATGTGGCTATGAAGTACAAAGTGGAGTCACTCTAGTAGAAATATTCTGTATCTTGGCTGTGCCAATCAATCAATATCCTGGGGGTAATATTACACTGTAATTTTAAGATGTTACCAGGTTCAGGGAAGCTAGATAAAGGGTACACAGGCTCGCTTGTAGTATTATAACTATATCTCAGTATGTAACTATATTAAAATAAAAAGGTCAAAGTGAATAAATGGTGTAGGACAAGATGGCAGCAGAATGAAGACACTGGGTTCCTCTCCTCTCTATTATCACAGCTAGAGTGCAGTAGGCCACAAACAGAAAACTCCTGGGAGGAAAGCGGGTCATACAGCATAAGCTAGGGATAGCCTATCAAGAAAGGGGACCCCAGTGAGCAGTGGAGCCTGACAGGTAGGCAGCCTCCTCAGGTGCATGGGGTGAGGCCAGTTGGCTGGGCTGGCTGTCAGCAGCAGAGGGTAACTGGGTAGACCCTGGTTCACAGACCTAGGATCTAGAAGCAGAGCTTTGCAGACTTTTGCACGGTTTTGTTAAGCTGCAAGAAGGAGTCTGAGTGTGGAATGCCCATAAGCAAGTTCCAGCAGACAACAATTCTACTCCTAGGTATCTACCTGAAAATATAAAAACACAAATTTGAAAGAAATAGGCACTCCTATGTTCGTTGCAGCACTGTTTCTCATTGCCAAACTAAGGAAGCTTACTTAGATACCTATGTCTAGGTGCCCAAAGACAGATGTGTGTTTCAGGAAGATGTGTATATATGTAGAATAGATATCTATTCAGCTATTAAAAACCATAAACTCTTGCCATTTGTGGCCGCATGAATCTAGCTAGCGGAGATTATGCAAAATTAAATTAGAAGTTGAGGTACCACTTTACATGTGGAATGTAGAGAAACAAATCAAAAGGTCATTTAAAGCCAAAGTAATAACAAAGCCTGAGAATAGAATTGAGGCCCAGCAGGAAAGGTAAATGGGTGGGGGAAGGCACAGAACAAAGTGGAGAGGGAGCATAATAGGTTATGGTGGAGGAGGGTGGGTGTTTGGGTGGTGAGGGTGGTAGAATAATAGCACCTGAAAGGGAATGTGATCCCACATCTCTAAAACACAAACAATGCTATAAACTGATGTGACCTCAATAAAAATAAATATTTTGAGACAAAGAAAATGCATTAAAACTCTAATTTATTTTTTTAAGAACAATCCCTCCCTATCCTAATAAGGAAACCAAATAAAGCCTTTTTTATGTAAAAATTTTAAGAGACTAATCATTAGAAGAAAAAAAGAGAAAATGAGGTGACAGAGATCAGGAAAACATTTGCATGTTTAAAATATTGGTTAAATGAATCATGGTCCAATCATGGTGGTCAAAGCAACTATTACAAGATCAGTTATGGAAGAGTAGTTACTAAGGGAGAAAATGTGTGCAATATATTTGTACATTAAAACAGAAAATGTATAAAAATTGTGAGATTATTTTCACTCATAAATTCCACACAACAATATCCTATATTTTCATTTAACAAATTCTATATATTCAACAAGAAAATACTAAAATATATCTGTGTCAGGTATCTGGGCTATGACAGTGAGCAGAAAATCTATCCCACTGATTTCTCTCATGGAACTCACCAACCATGGGATACATGAATTTCCTCTTCTTTTTTTTAACGTCACTAATTTTTTTCACTAAACATTTATTGAGCACTGATTCTATGCTCAGTACGTTTCATGTGGGAACCAAAGGGCAAACTTTATATAGTTTGTAACCTTAAAGTGATTATAGTTTGTGTGCAGGGATAAGATTCATGAGTACATAATAAAAAAATCAGAAAACAGTGTGATACAGGACATATATCTACACTGATAAAAGGTTTCAAATCCAAGACCACCCTGGGAGACATGGGGGATGGTGGCTGTGCAGGTCAGCAGTAGCAAAGGGAAATAGTTTCCCATGGCTGAATCTTGGCCCAAGTGTCTTTGTGTAGCCTAAACATCATGGATTCTTCCAAACAGATTGAATTGCTTGAGCAAAATTTCTGTGACTGTTCTCCTCCTAACTGACACTAGTATTTAATTTCAAAATGTTGTCCATGCGTTTTCTGAGCTTGAATTTGCTGAGTTGAAGCCCCATTTCCCTGAGACATTCTTTATTCACTTTTCAGAGGGGTGGGTATAAAGACTCCAAAAGTAGTCTTTTTCTTTGTGTTGGTGACATGACAGTGCACATTAAACTGCCTCGTAAACAGACCTAAGGACAAGGGCAGGCTGGAATTCTTTTTCCAATGCCAGGTCTCTAGTGGCTGCTAAAGACATTCCCAAAAGCAGTTATGACAGCCTGGAGAAGTCCCACTGTGGGAAATGATGTGTTTTCACAGTGGCCTATGAAAGGGAAGTCTTTCATTCAAGAATGCAGAATATGGCACACATAGGAGCCAGTGTAGGGCACCCTGCTGATCATGCCATTAAATAAGCTTGCTATAGACTTTCAGAAATAGAACATTACTGCTTGGCACAGCCATCATCACACATTGGAAAGAAAAAGATTAAATATTCCATTATATAGTTTCTATGTGTCCTTTTTATTTAGAACATTAACCAACACCAGCTCTCACCTCTATTAAGCACTTCATGAACTAAGACCTTGTTATTACCAGAAACACACACAGTTTCTGTTGGCTCTCAGGGCACCTCTACATACCACCACAACTCAAAATTCCATGCAGACCATAATTTTTTGGACATTGTTCAGTGACTGAGTGGAAATTGTTTGCAATGAGTCTCACTCAGCAACCCAAGGTGAATTGCTCTGTGTTCTGTTTTGTCATAGTCTATGGAATATGACTTAATAAAATTCACATGCCTGAGACATGTGGTTGCCAGTGAAACTATTTCATCCAACAATGAAATATTTGGATTGGCTGATGTGGACCACCAGCTGGCTAAACATAGTATGAGTTTGGGTGTATTGAAATGGCGTCATTAGTAGAGGTTGGCCTATAGTTCATGGAGATACCAACCACTGTAGTAAGATTGTGTCCAGCAAATAAGGGGAATTATCATAAGGGTGAAGGCAAAGCCTCAGGTTTACAGTATTTAGGAAGTGTTTTGTAATTGCATATGAATTTTCTAAAGAGTTCTTTTGCTCCCTTACAAAAGTTTACTTGTATATTCAACATCACAATACCCTGATATAAAAGTAAGATATTCCTGGAAGGAAACAATGATGGCTTCTTACGGCCCCAGCCCAGATTTCCTGAGAGAATATCTTACTATAATTATCTGAATCATATTGACCTGGGACTCAGAAAGTGCCATTTCAGCAGCAGCTGATTCTTTTTTATGTTAGCTACCTTCCGTGACAAGTCTTTAGGTTAAAAAAAAAAAAAAAAAAAAAAAAAAAAAAAAAAAAAAAAAAAAAAAAAAAAAAAAAAAAAAACAGAAAAAAGTACACTGAAAACTCTCATTGTTTATATTTCCTAAAATTCCCTATAAAATGTCAGTATCTTTGAAGGGGTTCACTTTAAATTGAACTCCTAAGGTTGAAGATTTACCAGGAGTTTGAAATTTGATTTAGGAGTTTGAAATCCTGGAGTGGTTCCATAAAATGAGGATTTACAGTTCATAAATATAATGACAAAAGTGTGAAGATACATTTTTGTTCTTGAAAAACTTTTGGAACAAAGGTACTTTTCATAAAAAGCTCAGTCTTGCTATTTCCTTCAGACAGAAGTCTATTCTGACTATGTAGAGTAGCTTTATAATTATTGCCATTTGTTTGAGATGGTTTCCTTCATTGCTTCATGGGGAGTCACTTCCTCCTGAAAGTGTGCAGATGGTGAAAGGAATCAAACACTGGAACACTTAGCCAGTGACAAAAATAAAGAAATGGAAGGAAAACATATTACTTTGGATATGTTCCTTTTGTTTGTCTCATTCCTGTTTTGGTTCAGATTCCATAATAATATGGTTTAGATACTGGTCCTCAAAACCTAGCTACGTGGGGGGGAGGCAGTAAACAACATGGTTATTAATTGATATTAAATTGTCTACTCTGACTGCCTGTTTGAGGAAAGAAAAATGTGCCACATACATTTGACCTCATACAACTTTAAGGGGAATAAAAAAATTGTGTCACTTGAGGGACCTTAGATGATAAAAGTGGTGTGAGACTAACAGTTGCGTAACTGCAGAAAAAGGCCTGGGCTGAATAATAGCAATGGACTCCTGAGTCTGGGGAAAATCTCTGGACTTTCTTTCAATTTGGTTGTAAATTGAATTGACATGATTTCCAAACTTAGGATGAATGTTGGAGCTTACCTTGAGGTTAAAGAAAGGACAGTCTTTCTTTCTTTATCCCAACTTGCTTACTTTATTCCAGTTTTTAGAAAGGCAGAATCATGACTCCATTCTACTCTGACTAAACATTCTTCCCTAGAAACTTAAAGTAACCCAGAGAGAGGGCATATGTCTTTCCCACTCCTTAATGTTGATATTTGGCTATGAATGAAAACAACTTGATATTGTAGAAAAAGCACTAACCCATTAGTCAGTGGAATAATCTACTAGTTCTGGACTCACCACTGACAGTAATTTACAGTCTATTCAGGAACACTTTGAAGTTAATATTTAGGCCTAAATTATCTTGGGAAAACTATAATGTACAGTTCATCCTATTTACTGTGAATTTGGACAAAATAACTCACTTCTAAAGAGGTTCTAGTTCCTCAATAAAGTGAAAGTAAAAACTTCTTTATTTTATAGACTTCTAGTCAGGATCTAATGAAATAGTATATATGCAAGTACTTTGTGGAACTGTGAACTATGAAACCATATAGAATATAAGTGAAATAATGATAAAAAAAATATTAGATGTAGCTGGAGAAAACTACCAGAGAACCATCTTTATGTCTTCTTAGATAAGAGCAGAGATTTGGGAATAGCAATTGTCAGACTTCTTACACCATTAGTCTCTATAAATAGCACCTGTGGTATTATGCCTGACCAAGTGAGTACGTGCATATGTTCATGTGTGAGTGGGCTCATCTGGGCCTAGGAGAGTGGGGATAAAAGGGAGGCATCACTTGCCGGAGGGTGAGGAGAGCATGTGAGGAGACCATGGAGGGGAGATTGTTAGGGGGACTTCAGAGAAAACTGAGAGGGGGAACTCAAGTGGCCATTTCTTTGCTGCTTGTTTTACCCCTGTTCATTATTAGAAATTCTGTGAAGATAATTCCAAGGGCTGCGACGTTCTTTAGGTGTTAGAATCAATGTCGAAACTACTCAGATTGGGATGGTTGCAAAACAGCAACTGTGGAAACTTGTGGAAAGAAATCGAAATTTTCTAAAGAAACACTGAAGGAACCAAAACAGGGTCGCTAATTTTGACAGTCTTTTCCTTTAAATCAGTGCCATTTTTAGGAAGATGAACCTATTGTGAATGCATTGGGGAATGTTGAAGAATCTGGAAATTTAATTAGGCAAGTCTGTATCTGAGTATATTAAGAATCTGATCTCAAATATAAAGATTGAACATTTCAGAAAATTAATGTAAATGTTTAATTGTTGCAGCCTTGGAGATTAAAATTCAAGGACTCTTAGTCCTTCTCATGTCATAATTTGATAATTTTTTGACATTACTTTGTTGATCAGCCTCAGGCACTCTACCCCATAATACTTTTGCAGGGTTAGAAGGAATCAAGATGCCTTTTGTAGAACTCTTTGCCACCATGCTGACAACTGTGTTCATGGTTCATGTATTTCATGCTCCCTCGGCCATCTGCTCAGTCTACTGACCATAGTTCTCCATTAACCAACTGGGGACCAGTTATTAACAATAACCTTCTGTTGCCTTACCTGAGCATGACCAAGAAACTTCACTTCTCAGTTTGAGGTCACACTGACTCTTGATTTTTCTGTTTTATGTAAGAAATTACACTCATAGCCACTACTATCTATGTGCTCAATACATATTGATTGAATAATACTATAGATGGTTCATGGGAAGATAAACACAGAAATAAGTACAGCCTGACTGTATAATCATCCTTTCCAATCACCCAATAGGTATTTTGGCACAACTTTTAAGTAGAATCATTAAACAATAAACAAAAGTTTATTTTTGTTTACTAGAATTTTCCATGATCTCATTTCCTATAATATTAGGAACAATAATTGCTTTAACTAATAATTTGAATTGGGTTTGAAATAAATATACTAGCAATCATCCTTCTATTAAAAAATATGTAAGCCTTGATCAGTAGAAGCCACTACAAAATATTTTCTTACCCAACCCACTGTTTCCATATGACTAACACTAGCAACTATTGTTAGCGTCATGTACTCTGGTCAATGAACTGTTATAAAAATAGTAAATCTTACAGCCTCAATAATATCCTCTGCTATAATCATAAAGCTTGGAATAGCCTGTTTCATTTCTGAGTGCTAGAAGTAACTCAAGGAACATAAAAATAAAATGATAATTTGAAAATGCTAAGAAGACCCCCATATTCTCACCACTAATTATTCTATCAACCATATTTCTACCAATAACACCAATACTAATAATAATATTGGACTAGGAGTTTAGGTTAAGCCAGACCAAGGTCCTTCAAAGTCTGAAACAAGTATAATTTACTTAACTCCTGAAACAAGGGTTGCGGGATGGGATCTTATTCTACATCAATTGAATGCAAATCAAACACTTTTCAGTAAGCTAAATCCTTACTAGATTGGTGGGTTGGGTTATAATCCACAAAATTTTAGTTAAAAACCAAATACCCTAAATACCCTAATCAACTGGATTCAATCTACTTTTCTCCATAGGGTAGAGCCATTTAAATGTTATAAGAGTTCTGCCCAATTAGGATCTAAATTTTCTAGCACACCTGGCATAAGTGACAGTAGTTCCAGTTCTTCACAGTGAAACATAGGTGAATATGAAGATAAATTTCTCTAGTCTCATCTCTATATTCAAATCCAAATGTCTCTAAGATCCTGGAGGAGAGAGGGTCTATAAGGAGAAATGAGTTTAGATCCCTGAAAAAGTTAACCCCAGAAATCAATGTGAATGAGAAATACAGCTCTCATTGTGTTTAAATTAAAGAGATCATCTGTTAGACAAGTCAGTGTGATCTTAAGGGATATGGCTTAATTCTGGGATCTTAATTGTAATTTACTATTTTCACACATATTTGTATTGACCTACCAGGTAACAAATTCAAATAAAGAAATAAAAAGTGGGATAATACAAATTAGAACATGAAGTCAAGATCAATGACAATATACAATTTAAAATAGAAATATACAGTCCATCTATATGCAATTAAAAATTTGTACCACGTTTGGCTCTTGATTTTCTGGAAATCAAAGCAACACTAAAAATAAACTTTTAAAGTGTATGATTCATAGTGTCTATACACATTTCTGAAATAAAGCAAAGCTCTTTCTGATATTTTGTTTTTCCAGTAAATAAAAAACAATTTTCTTATAGAATCTCATTTAGATAATATTGAGTAATTGTGAACAGTATCATCAACCATCTCTTAACAAATATAATGACATTTATAAAGGTGTTTTTTAGTTATTGGAATCTACCACAGAGCAATTCATCAAGATGAATCTGATAAAGGGTACTAGTTACAGAAACCAAAAAAATGTACCTCGAATAGAAAAAGTTGGTTTCTAATGGCAAAGAATCATATATTACACAGTAATTGTCGATACAGGGTGATGAGTAGTGGGAGGATATTATTAATGATTGTGTTCTGGTGAGTTCTGTAAATTTTCTTTCTTGAATGCTTCAGAGAATAATCGTCTTAACCTTTGGTTATATTCACTTTAACAACATATTTTTTTCAAAATAAGAATAGTGGAGGAATGTCAAAAGGATGACGAAATCATTTTGAAAAGTTTCCCATACCAGCAGATCTGGGACAATGTGAGCATCAAAAGAAATAGTAATATAATGGGTTATAACACACCAGAAAAACTGAGAATCAACCAATTCATATTATTATAGATGAGTTGGTAAAGAAACAAATCAAAGGGGTATAAAGAGAATGCTCTCCCATAGTTAAAGGCCATCCATATACTGAAGCAATGTAGGTATTAGAAAATCCTCAATGTACAGGAGGTTCTACAACAGGTAGGATGTTTACAGATTCTGGCAGTGTCTCAACCCTCTTCATAAAAGGAAAAATGGTAACCTTTTGAAGGAGAAGATGAGAAAACACCACATTAACCAAATGTTCCCAGCAATTGTTCATAATACTGGGACAGACGTCAGGTACTGATACTGTCATCCAAGAAGGATGCGGCATCGCCTTAGCAAAAATACAGAACCTGAATTGACTAAGAAGTAACAGGTAAACTCCAATTAAATAAGTGAAAAGGAATCTCCCCCCTATGTAAAAAACGTGACATGTAGTTATCAAATATGTCAAGGTCAATAACTTAAAGACTAAGGGACTGGAACTTCAGATTAATGGAGATAAATGGGAGAAACAGAAATTTTGATCCCGGATATGTTCTTGTTTCTGGAAAAGAGTTTGCTACAGAAGACATTGCTAGCAAAATGATAGCTTTAACAGTTATAAATTAATGATATTATAGATGCAATTTGAATATAGATTATGACTTATATGTTAAATGTCTTGGTTTTGATAACTTTGCTGTAGCTTAATGAGAATAGTTTTGCTTTCACAAATACACATATTAGAGGTTAGGGGGCAGGATGTTTCTACTTATTCCCAAATGGCATAGAAATGATTATCAACAGACACAAAGACTTATACACAGATTAGTGAATCTGGATAATGGATAAAGGTACATCAGTGCTCTTTGTAATAGTCTTAGTACTTTTTTGTTAGTTTTTAAATGATATCAAACATAAGAAAATAATAGTTTGTTTTGGAAGGGTCTGGATTTCTTTTGAGATTCCCTTTCCATTATCTTTATAATGTGACATACTTCCATGGAAAATCTACCAGGTGGTGTGTTATGTGTCTAAGGTTTGTCAGCTCTACAGAGATAAAGCGCAATATATTGTTTTCAGTGTCAGGAAGTTCACTACCTAATAAATATAAAACTGGGGTAAGTGATGTAACAGTTCATTCAGGATAGCATGTGAGACATGAGAGAAGCACTAAGAAAGATTTAAAAGACAGAAAATATCTGATAGGAGATGAGCTTTGCACTGAACTTGGAAAATTGAGTGGGCATTAACCAGAGAAGGTTTTCAGGTAGAAGTTCCAACAGATACAAAGGCATGAGAGCAGCTAAGGACCCTTGATGATCAAGGAAGTGTAAGTGGTTTGTTATGGATGGTCAGATAAAGGTGACTGGGAGGGAAATGAAATATAATCCTGATAATATAAAGATTATATAATAATAGCATAATGAAGATAGAAGTATATTGTAAATATTAAAGTCCTCAATGCCATACAGAATGATTTTATTACATCTTGCATATGATATTTTAGGAATTTAAGTGGAGATGTTCCACACAGATAAATTGATGACTATGGAGGGTGGTATTCAACTAAAAATAGATATTTGGGACATTTCAAAGTATATCAGCTGTTGAAGTCATGGTGGGGCTCACCAAAGGAGAGGGAAGTGGCTGAGGTAAGGGATGTAAACACATCACTAAGAAAGTCAGCATTTGTAGGACACCCCGTGAAAGAAGATGCTAACTCAAAAAGAGGCCATCACTTTAGAAGAAAAGCTGGAGAGAATGAGCGAGCAAAACCAATAAGGAGGGGCATAAAAGCAACAGCCCCAAACTCACAGTGCTTAATATTAAAACTGACATACAAATGGGTTTTATTTTATAGTATTTATCTATAGTAAATACTATAGATGGGATTTCAATATAGTAGCTAAAGTAAAAATTCACTTGTTGATGTTTTTATCCTCTTACCACTGGTTCATTTTGAAGATCTAATGAGATCATATATTTAAAGCAATTTGCAGCCATTCAAGTAACTCTTTTTCTCAGTTTTGGTGGCCATTGGCCCAAACAGTAAGCTTGACCCACAAACAAGAATTAGACAGTAACACTCTCTCTCTCTCTCTCTCTCTCTCTCTCTCACTCACTCTCCTCTTTCTCTTCCTGTCTCTCAGACACACACACACAGTTCACTTGTTCAGTCATTGGCATCTTCCTTTCAACAAAGCTTACTGAGTAAACAGTCCAGCTCTCCTACCCCTCTGCTTAGTGATCTTTAGCAGAAAAGTACAGAGGTGTGCTTGTTGATTTCTGACATCTTTCATTTATGCGTTGTGATGTTATGTAATGTTACGTTACAATACATTATGTTATATTATGCTATGCTACATCATATATTATAGATGCTTCTTCAGGATTCAGAACTCAGCCTTTTCTGTTACTAGAATGTAAAATCTTAAACTACAATGTGCCAAGAACTGCTGCTGAATGTGACTTATTTTCAAAGAGGGCAGAGGCAAGACTTTGGAAACATATTTCAAATAATTCTAACAATCTGCAGTCATGTGAACCTTCAAGAGTTTAAAGCAACAGAAGAAATGGGACTGCTATTTGTTAGGCCTGTTCAACCACATGGCTTCATTTACATCGTTCCGTGGGGCTGTAATGTGGGGCCGAGGTTAAAAGTTTAGTCTTCAGACAAAACAGGTGATTCAGATGTTGTCACAGATGAAGGATCCAGCCAGAGACTCTCAAACAGACTGCTTCTGGTTTTTACAAGAAAACTAGTTGTCCATCTACTTGAAAGTGTTTGTACACACATGTCATTTGTGTGCTTTTCTTGAATCAGTTTTGTCCTGCAGAGTACTAGTGAATATAGACTTTGTACAAACACAATGCTGAACATTACTGAGAAACAGAAAGATGGAAACAGCACAGTTCCAGACTGCAAGAAACTTACAGTCTAGTAAGCACAAACAGATATGTGAGTGGATGCTTGGTACAGTAAAATAGTGCCATCGTAGGGGAAGGAAAGAATTCTTAGTTCACTGTGTCCTGTTACAGAAAAATGGCGGACTACATCTCTAGTTTGGATTGTAATGATAGAGAGCTTTTGAAAGCAAACCACAGTGAGCAGTTGAGCTCAACTTTTAAGTAAAACATTAGTATGATCTGAATCAAAGCTACATGAAGGCATTTGTTTAAGACAGGACAAAAGTCCATTCCCCCATCACTCTCTTCCTAAAGGAAACAAGAAAGAGTTTCTAGAAGGATAAGTTAGTTTGTATATTGAGCTCTAATTAACTTTGTGAGATTCTTCATTTCCTGTTTATCTTATATGTAAGAAGGAAGGTTCTGGAAAAGGAAGGCATGATCTATTTAATGGCCATTTAAGTGGCACTTACTCTTTAGCAGGCACTGTTCTAAGGATTTATAAGTATTAGCTCAGTACTCTTTATAAACATGTAAAGTCTTATTATTTCCATTTTGCAGATTAAAAATTGAGGCACAGAGAGGCTCAATCATTTGCCAGAGTTCAAGTTACTTCATTTCATTTTGTTTAAAGTTCTCAGAGGTAAAAATGGCCAAAAATATTGTTAATGACAGGGCAGCACCTGACAGCTGTCAGTCTTTCAGTCTCCAGGCTCAAGATTTTGGGGCCTTCTTAATGTCTCTCCATTTTGTGTATGCTCTTTAGAACCTGGTGCTCACTCCTTATAGCCTCTTTCCATCCTTAGACCTGGACATGCTGAGTCTTTGGGTCCCTACAACTCAGGGACCCTATGCTTTGAAGTGCCTTCACCAATATTTTGTGTCAGTTCTCCTGTGGCTTCTGGAACTGGCTAGTTCTTTTAGTGCCATTATCAAGGGTATCCCAGACCTCCTCAGGATCCTGTGTACACCCCACTTTTCTCTTAAGGGCTCTTTCCATTGTTTCACTGATGAAACTCAGACCATCTTGCACTCCTGTATCCTCTCCAATCTATCTACAAGTCAACTCCAACTCTCAGTTACCATCATGAAGTTTGTAACAAAGCTGAACTTCTGGCTATTCTTCAACATGTCTGTCCTTTTCTCATTGTCTCACATTTGCTTTTAATAGTTCTGTCCGCCTTCTGTCTCTTACTTCTGTCTCCCCTATTTCTCTCCATTAAAATTATACTTAATATTGAAGGCCCCAAATGTTCCATCCCCCAAGAATTAAGTCAGATGTCATATCTACTTTTCATTTCCAATGCTTATTTTTTTAAGTTGTACCTCCTTTGTAGGTCCTCCCTCCCCACCCTCCCCCCATCTCTTTAGAAACTGACTTAAATGGCATGAAAACTTAAAGACTTGGCCAGTATTGGGGTTCAAATTAGTTAAATACTTGCTCACATTGGCAGAAACATAGTTTCACTACTGCCAACCATTTGCACTTAGGTGATTAGCTTTATTAAAAAGAATCACAGACATTAAAGAGAATATAAAGCTAAGCTCTTAGTGCAAGCTGATAACAAGAATAAGCTTGCAGTTGTCAAGATGAAAAGCTCAAATGCTATTTTAAGTAAAAACTAAGAACAAAAACGTCTTGGTTTAAACCAAGATGGTCTAGAAATCTTACTAAATGGCATATATCCACAAAGACTTTTTTTCATTTGGAAAAGAATAAAGTCAGAGGGAAGCAGATTTCTATTTTATTGCCTTTGTTGTCTTAAAAAAGCAGATTTTGCCAAAACTATAGCAGTCATGCAGATCTTGGCATCTGTGATCTCTAACAGGTTTCAGATTTCCAAAAATGACTTGAAAATCACATGTCAGCAAACTAAAGTAGTAAGGGGAAATGCTGATAGGGAACAAGTGAGTTTTATGTGCTTTTGAAATTGTAAGGGAAAAATATGCAAAATGCTAATCAGAGAGCTTTCAATCTTTCATATTCTCTTTATGACAATGATTAAGCTCATAATGTCTTTCAGAGACTTGGGCAAAGAAACAAGCTGGAAAATCAGTGCAGCAAATGGCAAACATGCCATGGGTGTGGATTAGACTGAGAACCAGCGTCAGTGAGAACATGGTATTTGTGTAACACTGTCCTTGGATTGGTAAACTTAGATCTGTTGTATTTTTAGTCTACAACACATTGAAACACAGATGTAGATGTGAAGGCACGGACATGATTAAAACAGGCAGTTTGGTGATGGAAGTCCAGACACCACTGATTAAATCTAGGTCTAGCCCACACCTATCACAGATAAGGGAAAGAAAGCTCCAGAAAAATAACATGATCTACTCAAGTGAGCAGTCCAGCAGTCCAGTTGAACCATAGCTGGCACCCAGGTCTCTTAATTTCTTATGCTCTGCCCATCCCCTCATATTCACTTTCCTTTAATTTTAATTTTTAAAATTCTCCATTCAGCTGAAAAAGTACTGTTGGAGCCTCAAAGCTGGTGGTAATTTTATTGTCTATGAGGAACAATTAGAAAATAGAATAAAGATATATTTATACTTCTGCTGAGAAGCAACCCAACTTGATCACTTTAGGAGGTCCTATGCCAGTGATGAAGCATGGAGCCTGGGTCCCTGCACCAGGGCTAGTGTGTCATTTGATTTCCTCATTGGCACAACTGGCTTGCTGGCTATGACAGCAGAAATACATAGAGAAGGATAATTTTAAGTTTGTACTTAAATTCTTAATTTTTTAATTAGTACAAAGAATTTCCAATTATTTTATATGATAATTTGTATGTAAAGGTGTATTTGCTGGTTTTTTTTTGTCTTTTGTGTTTGTGTGTGTGTGTGCATGCATGCGTGTGTGTGTGTGTGTGTGTGTGTGTGTGTGTGTGTGTGTAAGACCTAGCATTTCCTCAACATGATAGTGAAGGTGGATGCCTGGAAACAAAATATCACTATCTGACTAAATTTCTTTGGGTCACAGAATAAGGGGATGTGGAAATGGCAAGAAAAGTTGATTGGATTATAATCAAGCAAGAAATTTGAGTTTTCCAGGTAAGTTTGTGCATGGTCTTGTTTTGTTTTGTTTTGTTTTCCAAAGCAGATAATTTAACATTACATCTATTTGTTTGAACTGACTGGAATGGATGTGTACCAGGAAGGGTTCAGACATATGCAAGTTTACCAATGGCAAGAATTGAACTTTTAAAAAAAAGGGTGGGGAGAGTGTTTATTTAATTGAGTATAAATGGCAGGTTTTTCATATACTGCCCCCCAAGGCACTTTTGTTTCTAACTCTAAAGCAGGAATGTGAAAGAAAATATAAATTAGGTAACACAAAGTTGCTTCTTTCCTGCTAACATGGCCCTGGAGTTCAACGCAATATCTGACACGTTCAGAAGGGCTGCTAAAGGGGTGGGGGGTGCTTTGGTTGTAGACAGTGCCTGGACTATCCCACAGAAAAACTCATGTCTTTGACAGCTCTAAGAATATTCTAGAAGAATATTCTAGCATCTGAAAGTCCTCATTTCTGAGGGTCTCAGAAGTGTTTTTTATTTGTTTGCATCTGTTCTCTTGAAATGGTAGCCAATGGCAGAAGCCATAGTCAAGGATATCTTTATAATACTGACTTCAAGTCCATTTCACTTCAAGAGGGTGTGGTTCATTCGCATTCTTTTGAAAACTAGGTTAGAAATGTGACCTAATGCTGGAAAAGTCTGTTGCTCCCCAGATAGGAGGGAGCTGTGGAAATCCAGGACTGGTGACAATGGCAACTTGCCATCCTGACAGCATTGCACAATCAACTTCCAGAACAAGTTTGTCTAGCTAATCTTAGGGACCAGTAAACTACACTAGAGGGCAGACTAACCTAGACCTTCTTTTCCCCCTTTCATTGAGTAATTCGTTGTGTCTCCTGTGAGGCATTATAGTAGTGGAGTCACTGAAAGTGCTCACGCTTCTGAGAGAATTTCCTTAGCTTTGCACTCAGGGCACTTCATATCTTAAATGGTTGTTTTAGATAAGGCTTGAAGCAAAAAAATAAATAAATAAAGAGACATCAAAGTGAGACAAGTTGGAGCCATATGCGAATTCATGCTTAATTTGGTGCTTTGCAGCTTCTCTTTTTAAAACTAGGAAATCTCGTTTTCTTTCTTTCTTTCTTTCTTTCTTTCTTTCTTTCTTTCTTTCTTTCTTTCTTTCTTTCTTTCTTTCTTTCTTTCTTTCTTTCTTTCTTTCTTTCTTTCTTTCTTCCTTCCTTCCTTCCTTCCTTCCTTCCTTCCTTCCTTCCTTCCTTCCTTCCTTCCTTCCTTCCTTCCTTCCTTCCTTCCTT
>PVHY01023546.1:0-20823 GCA_004024945.1 Uropsilus gracilis
CTGGGAAACTGAGACTGGGGATTGCTTGAGTCTCTGGTACCCCGGACAGCGTTAGCCTGCTGTTCCACAGGCAAAAATAGCGAGACGTAGTCTCAAAAATAAATACATAGATAAAAATATTTAATTTTAATATTTTAATTTTCTGGCAACTTTCAAATATACAGTACATTGTTACTAGCTATTGTTTTCATGTTGCATATTACATTTCCATGATTGACTTATTTTATAACTAGAAGTGTATCTTTTGACCCCTTTACCTATTTTGCACACCCTCTCATCTCCCCACATCTGTCAGTTACCAATCTGTTCTCTATGAGCCTGGTGTAAAAATTTTTTTTTGAGTGTCTGCTTATAAGTAAAATCATATATTTGTCTTTTTCTGTCTGACTTATTTTTTTAGTACTGAGTTCACATGGCAAGATTTCATTCTCTTTTTTGACTGAATAATATTCCTTTGTATTTATATATACCACATTTTATTTTTACTTTTATCCATTGTTGAACACTTAGGCTCTTTCCATGTTGTGGCTATTGTAAATAATGATGCAGTGGATTTGAGAGTGCAGATACTGTTTTTATGAGTAGGGTTTTTCATTTTCTTTGGCTAATTACCTTAAAGTGGAATTGCTGAACTCATATGGTGTTTCCATGGTGACTTCCCAAAGTTATAATCCCATCAGCAGTGTACAAGTATTCCCTTTTTTTCCACATTCTTGTCTATATTATTTTTATTGTCTTGATAATAGCCATTCTGACAGGTATGAGGTGATATTTCTTTGTGGTTCTGATTTGCCTTTCCTTGATAATTAGTGAGCATCTTTCCATGTACCTGTTGGTTGTATGTCTTCGAAAAGATGTTTTTGTAGATCTTCTGCCCATTTTTAAATTAAAAGGAGATTTTGCTGTTCATTTGGATGAGTTTCTTATATATTCCTTTATATATTTTTACATACTATATGTATGTTAATATTTGATTTACAAATATTTTCTCCCATTCACTAGTTTGTCTTCATTTTGTAGGTTTCCTTTGCTATACAAAAGATTTTTTTTTTATTTTTTAGCATTCTTAGAGTTTTCCATCTTAGCATAAGATAGTTTTTCAGTTATATTATTTTGCATTTGACTTTCCAGTTTTTTCCAGTTCCATTTATTGAAGATTACCCTTTCCTTGTGTATATTATCTGCTCCTTCATTGTAATTAATTTATTGTACATGTATGAAATTTCTGGACACTGTTCAGTATGTCTGTTTTTATTTCAGTAACATGCTGTTTCGAGCGGGGATGGAGAATGACAACTACTTTATATAGTTGTGAGAATAAATGACATGAACGCAACTGCCTTGTCAATTTCTTGACAACCCAGTGGATGCTAAATATATACATTAATTTCTAAGAAAGTGGGGGTAGTATGATATAATGAAAGAAAAACTGAATTGGGGACCTGAAGCTTGAATTCTTCTAATTGTGTAAACTATAAATTGAAAACCTGTATGATCTTGGACAAATAGTGTCCACTCTCTGAACCAACCTTTGTGTTCTTTAGGACTATAATACAAAAATACTAATTTAAACCATCTCCAAATGAATTCTTTTTTTTTTCAAATGAATTATCTTTACTACAAGTTTATTTTTATTCCCTCCCTTATCAAAAATTTGTTTTATATGTTTTTTTTTCTTTCACTGATTGCTTGACTTTTAGTACTTTTTTAAATAGCAGGATAAAGGAAATGCTCCTTTGACTCTTACCCACTATAAAGGTGTTTGCTCATTGCTTCCTAATTGTATTTCCTCTGTTTTCTAGTAATTTTTAGTCATTGAGGTAGTTTGTTCATTTATAGTAATTTCTAGTTGTGGAAGCTGTATATCATAGTAGCTAAGAGTATAAATTATGCAGTCAAACTATAATTTAAATTAAATTTTCATTGGTTTGCAGTATTGTCTATGACTCAAATGTGGATTCCACCTCTTCAGGTGTATTTTGCCATACCACACCCACCACCGAAATGCGCATAGCCCTCCACCATAGTCCATTGTACCCTGTTCTGCCTTTCCCCCTCCATCCTCCCTTTCTGGCAGCCTCAGTTATGCAGTCAAATTTTAGGGTCTGACTTTAATTTGTTGTTACCTTATTGTGTTTGAGTCTCTGTATTCCACATAGGAGCAAAACTGTCTGGTATTTCTCATTCTCCTTATTTTGGTTAGTTTAATCCCTTCAAGTTTCATTTGTTGTTGGAGATGGCAAGTCTTTATCTTTTTTTAATAACCGAGTAATATTCCATTGTGGGCATGCACACGTGTGCGCACATACACACACACATATGTTCTCCACCTTCTCTTAATCTCTTATTTGTCCCTGGGCATTTAGGTTACTTCCCATAATTTGGCTATTGTGAATAGTGCTTCACTGAAGAAATACAAATAGACCTTCAGATTAGTGGTTTTGTGTTTTTTTCAGATAAGTACCTAGGAGTGGAATTGTTGGATCAAATGGTAAATCTATTTTTAATACTTTGATAAACCGCCATACGATTTGTAATAGTCTATATTCACACCCACAGTGTAGAGGAGCACCCTTTTCTTCACAACCTTGCCAGCACTTGTTGTTTCTGGACCATGGACTAAAATGGGCCTTTTTTGTGTGAGATGTTCTCTTATTGTGGTTTCGATCTGCTTTTTCACAATGATAGATGATGATGGGCATTTTTTTTGTTTGCCATCCGTATGTCCTTGGAGAAGTATCTTTTTTTCTCCGTTTTTTGACGAGTTTGTTTTTGTTGAATTGTAAGAGTTCTTTAAGCCCCTTGTCGATGTATGATATGAAGGTATTCTTTCTCATTCAGTAGGGTATACTTTCATTTTAATGATGTTTCTTTCATTGTGCAGAAGTTTTTCATTTGATGTAGTTCCATTTGTTTAATTTTGGTTTTGTTCCCTTGTCGCAGGAGCCAAGTCTCCAAATAGATCCCTGAGACCATTGTTGTGGTGTGTTTTGCCTATATTTTCTTCTGGTTTCGGTTCTTAACATCGAAGTTTTTACTCTATTTTGAATTATTTTTGGTGTCTAGTTTCATTCTTTAATGTGTGGCTAGTTTTCTCAACCTGTGACGTGTTCAGTTTTCATAATTTGTTATGGACTTTGCTTTTTCCAGCGTGTGTTCTTAGCTCCTTTCTTGTAGATTAGCAGTCCATATAAGTATGGGTTTACTTCTGAGTTCTCAGTTTATTCTGCTGATCTGTATGCCTGTTTTAATTCTCATATCATACTGATTTTGAAAACTATAGGTTTGTAGTATAGTTTGAAGTCCAGTATCATATCTAGGAGTGCGATATCTCCCTTGCTCCTCTTTTTTTTTTTTTTTGGTCAGGACTGCTTTGGCTATTTTGGTCTTTTGTGGTTCCTTGAAATTTTGGTTCCTTTAAGTATATGGTTAGATTAATTTAGTTCTTTTTTGTTTATTAATGTTTGCCTATATTACTATATATTTACCTCTTAATGCTGCTTTTGCTGCATCCCATAGGTTGTCGTACTTTGCGTCTTCACTTTTGTCTCCAGATATCTAAATACTTACAGTAATATAGTAAGTATTAGCTGGACACAGTGGTGTGGTGCCTGTAGGCTTCAGCCTATGAAGCGGTTGGGGCTAGGGATCATGGTTCGAGTCCTGCTCGGGGCAACACAGTGAGACCTAGTCCCAAAATAGCTGGGCATGGTGGCATGTGCCTGTAATCCCAGCTACCTGGAAAGCTGAGGCTAGGAATTGCTTGAGTCTGTGGTACCCTGGGCAATGTGAGCCTGCAGTTCCACAGGCAAAAATAGCAAGACCTAGTCCCCCCCCCAAAAAAATACAGTAATTATTCAATAGTATGTTTTTTCAGTTTCCATATGCATATATATTGTCTGCTTTGTTTATTGTGATTCATTTCTAGTTTGATTCCATTGCAATCCAAAAGGATAATTATTGACATTTATTTTCAGATTTAATTTGTAATTTTTTCTGGGGAATATTCACTGTTCATTTGCTGAGACTGCCTACTTGGGATTTTGGAGTGCAGTTCTCTGTATACGCTTATTAAGCTTGGATGGCTTACTTCCTTATTTAAGGCTGTTGTTTCCTTGTTAATTTTTTTGCCTAGTAGATTTATCCAGGATGAGAACGGTTCTGAGAGAATAATTTGAAAGTTAACCCTACAACCACTATGTTATTTCCTGTGTCTTTTGTGTTATTTCCAGTGTCTGTTGTCAAGTTTAATAGTTGTATTAAATATTTGAATGCTCTTTCATTTGTTGCATATGTGTTGAGGAGTTGTCACTCTTCTTGATATATTGTTCCCTTAATTATTTTGTAATGGCAATCCTTGTCACTTACCTTTTTTAACTAGGTATCTATTTTATCTGATAATGTTTGACTGTCATGTACCCCCTTTCAGGCGTTTTCCCCCCTCCGTTTACTTTCAACCTGTTTTACCTTTGGAGCTCAGATGGGTCTCCCAGAGACAACAGAAAGTTGGGTTTTGTTTTTTTAACCTACTGACAACTCTGTTCCTTTTGGTTGGTGAGATCACTGATGTATATTGATCACTGATATAGGGTGATTACTGATATATGAGGATTTGCTACTGCCACTTTGTCTTTAAGTTTTCTGGTTTTATTTACTTGCTTAGTTTCTTTGTGGGTTTTCTTCTCTTCAGGTTACATAGCAGAGCTCCTTTCAACATTTCTATTTTGAAGGTGTAGTATTTGCAAACTTCTTCAGCTTCTGTTTGCCTGCCAAGGCCTTTATTTCTCTCTCCTATATGAAGGAGAGTCTTGTAGGATATTGTTTTCTTCACTGACAGTTTTTTATCTTTTAAGTCTTTTGAATATGTCATTTCATTCTCTCCTAGCTTGTATGGTTTTCCCAGAATTTGATGTCAGCTTGATGGGAGTACTTTCATGGACTATACACTTTCCTCCATCCATTTTCACTGCTCTTTTTTTTGTCATCAACTCTTGGGTGTTTTACTGCTATGTGTTTTGGTGTAGGCCTACATTTTAGATAACCAGGCATTTAACGTGTATTTTTAATTCCTTCCCTGGTTTGGGAAGTTTTTCCTCTATTATTTCTTTTAATAAGATCTTTGTATTTCTTTCTCTTCCCTGATTGAAATGCTCGTTGTTCTTGTATTTCCTTTCTGAATGGAATCCTGTAATTCTTGAAGTATTTCTTCCTTGTGTGTGTGTGTTTACATTTCTTCTTTCATCTGGTTTCTTTGTGTATTAACACCTTTCAGGTCAATCTCTTTTATTGTTTTACATTCTGCATCAGTATTATTTTATAGTTTCAATTTGTTTTTTGTTCTGTAGTATTATTTCTCAGGTCATTCAGCTATTTTTTCTGAGTTTTCTTCCATGTCTTTGAATTTTTTTTTTTTTTTTTACCATGACAATTATGAAACTCTGTATCTGATAGAGAATAAAATCTCCCATGTCTTTGTGGTTTGGATTTTGTATTCTCCTTGTGATGACATATTCCCTTGAGGTGTCATGGTTCCATATGTTGTATATTTCTGTCTGCCCCTTGTGCTGCTTTAGATATTTTTTGTAAAATAGCTATATCAGTGACTGAGAGACTTTTCTATTACATAGTACTATGGGTTTTTAAAAAAAACTTTCCCCAACTTTATATAATTTTAGATGTTTGAGCTTTCTTGGCTTTTATAGATCTGGCAGCCAGATCTGGCCACTGGGAAGTTGGGCCAGGTGAGTGTTTTGGAGGAGCCCAGAAGTTGTAGTTGTAAGAGTGGGTATAGAGGGTTGACTCTTGCCTATGGCAGCTCCAGTGTTGCATCTTTCTGGGGTTCCAGACTTGAGCCTCTGATACTGTGCACTGTCTGTGAACTTCATAAGGTTAGAGTCATCCTTGAAGAGTGGTGGAGAGGGGATTGTAGTCCAGCACACTGTCCTTGTTGCTTTTTGGAAACCTGACCTACTGGGAGCAACCCAGTTCCTCTTCAAGTTTCTCCTTAGTCAGTGGACCACAATCTCTAGGTGTTTCTCCCCACCCATCTTTTTCTTAATGAAGTATGACTATTCTGGTGCTATCTGCACTGGTCTCCAATGTCCATGAAGTGTTCCAGTTTCACCCCAAGTCAAGGGACTTTCTGGTTGCAGCACGTCTGTGGGTTTACTTTCAGATTATCCTCTCAGGAGCAGAGCAGGAATCTCCTTTGATGCCATCTTTGGGGTTGTGTGATTTTTAAATCCTATCTAAGGCAACCACTTAATAACTATGTGACTTTGGCAACTTTCTTAACTATTTTAGGATTCAAGCATATCATCTTCAAATAAGATTAATCATAAACTCTTAGAAGGCTTTTTTGAATATTAAATGTGATAATGCATGTAACATGCGTTGCATAGTTCCCAGCATTTAGTAAATGTTAGCTTTCATTATCTTCATTGTCATCATTATATACTTGATAATTTGTCCTGGGAAAAAGGATGTTTGTGCTGACCAAGTGGATTATTATCCACCTCCTCACTCTACATGCCAACTTTTTATTCAGTTGTGTGATTGTGGGCAAGTTATGTAACTTCTTTGAGCCTGAATATATTTGATCTGCAAAATGAGCATCATGATAATGCTTCTTAGGTTTTAATTATGAGGACTAAATGAAATAATGTATATGCAAAGTGCCATAGTTTGATACAGGTATTAATACTTCTTTTCTTGCCTTACCTATGAAGGTTCCACTATTTAAAAAATGTGTATTGGAAATTTGGGAGAAGAGTAGTATGGGATTCTTTGACACATTTCTTGATCTGATTTTTGCTTTCTGTTATTATTACCAAACTCAAGTTTACTTTTTGACCCAAAGTTAGTGCATGTATAGGCTGCTGTAGTAGTTTGCCAATATAATGCATACTATATTTTCTTTGTCTTAACTTTTTGTCTTGTGAGTTTATGTACTATTTACTTATTTGTAATTCCTACTGTTTTCCAAAATGAACTGTGGGCTCTCAGTTCATGTTCTCACTTTCTATACAATATGTTGCTATGTAGAACAGAGTCCTAGGTCTTATATCTTTTTGAATGCTCCCCTATGTCTTCACCATTTTTCTCAGCTTTTTAATCTAACGTTTTGCAATTGTGTTATACTGCTATTTTCTATTATGTCTTCACCATTTTTCTCAGCTTTTTAATCTAACGTTTTGCAATTGTGTTATACTGCTATTTTCTATTTTGAAATTTTCTGCAATATATTATGTTTCATATGCTTAGAACTTGATCATAGCTTTCTTCAAGGAGTTTGACTTCTCTCTGAGAATTCCTTGAGGACTTAACTTAATTCTAGACATTCAGTAATACTTTTTGATTGTTATGAGTGACTTGCTTCACTGCCCCATTACCCTTGTTTCTTCCTATTCTTTTTCTGATTTAGTTAGTGTTCTGTCAATTGTAAGTGGTATAAACCCAATTTGAATTTTCTTAGGCCAGAAGAACTTATAGATTCAGATCTTATGAAAACCAGATCTCTTTAAAAGATTCAGTTGAGCTTCAATATGAACTCGAATTTGGGCCTCAAGTGCAATCCAATTCTCTGTGTATTACTTTCTCTGACTCTCTTTTTGTCTGTCTTTGTGGGTGGGAGGGGGTCACCATTCACTCTGATTATAGACCTATTTTAGTAGTCACCTGTGGAAAATATGACTGCCTAAAGCACTAAAACCTTGATATCTAATGGCTCATCTTCAACCTCTACCTTCAGATCTTTGAGTCTCAAATCCAGAGCTCTAAAGGAAAAGATTAATTGGTTCAGCTTGGATCAGGTGCCCACCCCTCAACTAACTAGTTGTGTTAAGAAAGGAGGTTAGACTCTCAGGGGAACTGTGTCAGTGGGGGTGTCAATTTCTAGGGAAAGGAGGGCAATTAGACATATAGATGTTTGTTATATCACTCCTTCTTGCTTCCCTCTTTTCTTTGAGCTTGGATAAATCATCTAAACTCTCAAAAGTAGTAGTTTCCTCAATCTGTAAAATGGAGTTAATAATTTACTTCATAGGGTTATGGTGACTGTTAGATTTATAATCTGCAAAGCAGGGCTTGAAAGCTCAGGAAAACAAGTATAAGTTGATGATAAAAGTGTTTTCACTCAACCAATATGCCCTCATGCCCTTATCTGGTCTGGCCCCAAAACTCTTTGTTTTTGCCTCTTGGAGCTTATTTTGCCACTCCAGTGCTAACTGACTTTTTGTTATCCTTCTGAAACCATCCTTGGTAGCATCACCCATAATTTTGCATAGAAGAGAAGGAAGAAGTTATTAACTTCAAACAACTTTTTCAAATAGTCTAGTGTAAATAAGTATTATAATTAAGTGAATAATAATAATAGAAATAAAAGTAATGTATGTGTTTTGTGATTGTAGCATTCTGCTCAGTCCCTGCTCATTCTTACTTATAGTAGTTTTAGAGTAACTGCTGACTGAATCTAGCTGAGGGCTTGTTAAGATTTCATCCCTTCTCTACCTGCATTAATTTGGAATTTTTTGATTGTCAAGGACTAAAATCCAAATTAGTTGAATGAATAAAGATTTCTTATTGACTCTTATTACTTCATAGGTAGATTCTAGCTTTAGGAATTTTCAGTCAGGGCACTAATGATATTACTGAGTTAGTTTTCTGGAACTGCTTTGTTAGTTTTGTCTCCTCTCTCAGGTGAACAAGTTGTGGTTGTACCATGATTGCTAGTAGCTTCCACTACTTCTTATTCAGGTATGGAGAAAGTAGAAGTCTTGTCTTCTAACCTTCAAATAGACTTTCTTACTGATCTTACCAGCTCAGGTCATGTGCACACACCTAAACTAATCACAGTAGCCAGAAAAAGTGTAGACCACCATCATGTACTCCAGTCTCAGGACAGGGCTATTGCCAAGTTATTAGAGTTTCATGATGAGGAGGGTTATATATTGGAATTCTGTTACCAAGAAAAAGGAAAATGAGATGCTGGATAGTTCCAAAAAACAAATAGCTTGTATATTAGTGGAGATTCAGCACAAAGAATAACCCAAGTAATGAAAAGTTTATGCTTCTTATTTTTTTAAAATGTGACTTCTCTTTTAACTAAGTGAAGTTATCTGGCATTGGAATTAGAATAAGTATGGGTTTTCTCCACTATCCAAAAGTAGAATGTGCCTGTTTGATATGATTTGATAGATTATCTTCTGGGTCTAGGAATATCCTGCCCCCATTTTTTTATATATATAAATTAATGGTAATAGCATCTCTACATTCAAAAATATCCTATCAAATCAAAATAGGAACACCCTACTTTTGCATAGTGGGAAAGACTTGCATTACTATCTAGTTGCCAAAGTCTGCCAATTTTAGATCACTGCTTGGTTAATATTTGGTCCTTTAATGGAAGGATGCCTATGTATTACTGTGACTTAATGATCTTTGAGTGACATAATGAACTTCCCAAATGCCTACTCATGGATTAACCATATCCATATCAGGAACAAATTCAGATTCTTATTCTTCACTACAGTCTTACCATATGAAAATTGAGTTGGAAGATAAAATTTGCTGAAATTTGTATTTTTAGACCTTGGTAGTTGCATAACCAAGTGTGGGAAGGGCTGAATAGTTTCCAAGCAACTAAACATTATACCTCATTTGGGAAACTGCTGTGAGGAAAACAAAATAAACTGAAGTACAATTGACTAGAAAAGACCTGCCTTCTATTTAATAATCATTTAGGTTTCAGACAAAACAGACAGGTTCTGTAAAAGAATGAGCATTTCCTAAAAAAATTGATGGATTAATTTTATTTTTTTGAGTGGCGAGAGAAAATCAAATTTGATGAAGAATCTAAGTGTTATTCTCAGTCATCTTTGTAACTCCCCAGTAACTTGTCCCTTTTCTTGCCAGAGGAAGGATCTGCTGTTTTCTTAAGAACTTATAAAGAATTGTTTTAACTGGGAACAAACTGTTAAAAAAAAAAAAAAAAGGTTCATTATATAGAAATCTTTTTTTATAAATTTAAAAAAGATTGAAAATGTACTGTTCATATGAGATTTATATGTTTCTCCTAGACAAAACACACATTTTATTTACTAAGCTCTTGGATTTTTAGTAATTGTATTTTGAGATATTGATTCTCTACATGTAAATTCCATGAGATTGTCTTGTTCACTGATGTATCAGTAATTTCTGGAATGCCAGTGCTTATTGGAATATTTAATGTTTCCAAAAATAATTGTTTTGAGTTACTAGGGAATGTCTTCTCTTTGTTTCTGTGTCAGAGGCCAAGGATGCCTGCCTGACCTAATGTTAAAAGGTAAAGCTTCATTGATAATTTGTTTAAATCTAAACTGCCTTTATTCTAGGTGGATAACATTTTAAAGCACTAAGCAGTCTGTATAAAGATAGAGGTGTATTTTCCACTCCTGCTATCTCCGAAGTTTCTTAAGATTTTGCACATTCATTATTTTATATTAATAATAAATTCCCCTGGGGCTGGGTGAGGCAGAAATTATTCCCACTTTGTAAATTAAATTAAACATTAAGAAAGCTAAATGGCTTGCTTAATTACATAACTACTAAGTGGCAGATTCTCTGATTCTTAGAAAAGAGCACCAAAATTGTAGATAACATGGTAAACAGAGAAATGTTTCCACAGCACTTAGCAGAGTGCTTTATACATAGAATGTCCTAAATGGAAAATTTTAAATTGACTGGAAAGAATGGGGTTTGGTAATAGAGTGGAAAAGATGAGATATGAAGTAATAAGGGAAAGATATTAAGTGTATTTTGACTAGATTGGCAAGGGAAGGTAGTGTCTTATTTTAGAAGCAGTGATCTAGAATTTGACAGATGAGAAATAGAAGCCAGTTCTGCAGTATATTATTGCAAAGTTCAAATATCTGCCTGCTTAAACATATTTGTTGAATTTGACATGTCTGGAAAGTGATTGTTGGTCAGCCATCTAAGCTGTGGTGATTATTAATGACACTATTATACGCATCACTTAACAGTAGACAATAGTTTTACAGGATTGTTATGAGGTGAGCTATCTGATGACTTGACTTTGTGGAGATGTTAAAAAAATATCCTTGTATTTGGTAAAGGGACTGCTGTCTTATGACAGAATTAAACATTCATTAGGGGCTAAAGATGAGAGACAGAATTTGACTGTAAAAATACAAGGAGACATTTGGGGTGATTGAGGTTGTTATGATTGTGGTGGCAGAATGTATGCAACTGTATGTCAAAGTTCGTGGAACTATAGACCCTAAAAGGTTGAATATTGCTTCATGTAAATCACCCATCATTAAGCTTAGCTTTTAAAAGGAGGAAAAATATTTGGTGAAGGGTTTGATGATCCTATGTCAGAACTGAACATATGCTTTGTTATTGTCACTAACATGGCTTTTTAATATGAAGGATTTGTTTATGTTGTGAGTTTATGTGTGTTTGTGTGTGTGTGTGTGCGCGCGCGTGCATGTATCACTTGGGAAGGACCTATGCTGGGTGGATTATTTTGAGGTGTGTAATGTTTTGAAAGCAAAAGAAAGTATTTGTGGTCAGTGATGATTAATAATAATAATAGAGCTTTTAGGTGAATATTAGAATTTTTGAAAACTCACTTGCCATTGTAAGCTTGACCATTTCCTAGTGCCTAATGGCTTTTCTCAGGAGATTGGTGGTAACATTAATCAGTATGATTTTTTAAAAATATCATTTGATGAAATATGTCAACATCTGGAAGAGGTGCATAATAAATGGAGCCAGTATTTTCTAATTGACTGATGCATGATGTTGTAAAGTTATCCATGAGGGAGAGCCAAAGTGCAAACTAGAGCAGTAAATTTATTGATGCAAAGTGAGTGTAAAAATAAAAAGTTCAGTAATACAGTTTCAGATTTCACATTGCAACTAATTGTTAAAAAACACCATGTATCAAGTTAAAGCAAAGACTGTATCTGAAAATATGACGGTCTTTTCTTTTTTAGTTATATAGCTCTGTCTATGGGAAGTAAGATTTTCATAATTTAACCAAGTTTATGTATTGCAGAAGATTGAATACAGAAAAAGATTGGAGATAAAAATGGAAGAACTCTGTAGTTCCTACTTTGAAATTTATTAGAATCTTACTACCATACAGATTTGTTTCATGACATGATCTTTGGACGTTATGAACCCTGTTCCATTTTAGATGTTTGGTTTTTTTTTTAATTTCTTGTTATGATTTTCAGAAATGTCTTGTTATGTTAAGACTAAATGTGAGTGTGGTCCTCCATTTTTATCAATTTTATAGTCTTTTAAATACTTTGCAATTCTGTTCTTCAAGGGGAATTTATGACCTTTTTGGAATGAATAATTTTCAGTTCAGTTCATGTTTCCTTAATTCAGGTAGCTATCAAGCACATTCCAAAAAAAAAAAAACAAAAAAAACCTAGGCAAGACCGTCTTCTACTAAGTCAGATATTAAATGGATTCGTAAAAAATGCAAAACAGTGTCATTCTTGTCAATTAAGATTCTTATCTCCTGTAAGTAATGTATCATTTTTCTCTGCTTGTCTCCAGGATGTTTTTGAAAATGCCATTAGTTTTCAGCATTTTAATTATAGTATCTAGGAATGGATACCTTAGGGTTTATCCTGTTCAGAATGCTGAACTACTTTAGTCATTAAGTTTATATCTTTCAGCAAATATGGGAAGTTTTCAATCTTCATTTCTTCAAAAATTGTTCCCATAGTTTTTTTGTCTTCTTGTAATTTTTTAAAGAGACTAGGTCTTGCTATGTTGCCCAGGGTTGTCTTGAACCTGTGGATTCAAGTGATCCCCAGCCTAAGCCTCCCAGGTAGCTGGGATTACAGGCGTGCGCCACCACGCCCGTATACCATAATCTTTTTTTCCTTGTCCTTTTGGGACTCTGAGAACAGATGGTCTCTATTTAATGTTGTCTTATAGGAACTCTTTATTTAAAAACATTTTATGTTTCAGTTGTTAAGATTGCAAAATTTCTGCTGATACATCTTCAGTTCTGTTAAACCTTTTGTCTGCTGCTGTGTAACTTCTCAATTGTGTTTTTAATTTTGGTTATTGACTTTTTTCATTAGAAAGTTTTCATTTAGTTCTTTTTATTGCTTACACTGTCTGCCTTTCCTTTAATATACCAATGGTTACCATTATTTTTGAGAGCAGTTTTTTTAAGACTTGTTTTAAAATCTTTGACAGATCCCAGCCTCTGTGTCATTTTTGTGTAGGTAGCTGCTGCTTTTAACTTTTACTTTAAAATAATTACAGATTCGTAAGAAGTTGCAGATACAGTATAAAGAGATATAATGCACCTTTCTTTCATAAGTTTTCTTCAATGTTTTATTTTAGTTTGGTTGCATTTTGGTTAAAGAACACTGTGATTTTATTTATTTATTTATTTTTTTGAGACTCGGTCTCGCTGTTTTTGCCTGTGGAACTGCAGGCTCACATTGCCCGGGGTACCACAGACTCAAGGAATCTCGATCAGCATCAGCTTCCCAGGTAGCTGGGATTACAGGCATGCGCCACCATGCCCAGCTATTTTTTTGGGACTAGGTCTCGCTACATGTCCCCGGCAGGACTCGAACTGCGATCCCTGACCCTGACTGTGGCTTCCTAGGCTGCTGCCTACAGGCATGTGCCACCATGCCTGGCCTACACTATGATTTTAATTCCTTATACATTTATAGAGGATTGTGTTATGGCAAGGATATATTTTAGTGTTTATGAGCACTTGGAAAGGAATATATTTTGTTGCTGTTTGATGAAATGTTCATTAAAGCTTGGCTTAATGGTGTTGCTGAGTTCTCTACTGCTTTTCTCTCTACTTCTATCAGTTGAAAGAGGAGTTCGTCACTGAAATTGTGGATTTGTATATTTCTCTTTTTCCTTTTTTCTCCTTTGTATATTTTACAGTTCTGTCTAGAACATAGATATTTGAGATTGCTATGCCTTGGCAAATGTAACTATTTTGTCATTATATGATTTTCCATTTTGCCCCTAGTGATATTCTTTGCTTTACTGTCTACTTTATTTCACAATAATGTAACCATTTCAGCTGTTTGACTACTGCTTGCATGATATATCATTATCCTTTCAACCTATCTATATTAGTACATTTGACATGAATTTCTCATCTTAGATTGATCATGCTTTGTTCATTGCTTCTGCCAGTCATTAGATTACTTGTTTTTTGATGTAGTTGTTTTTTTGTGACAAATCCTTTGGTTTCTGCAGCGAATATAATTTTTTTTTTCCTAGACATGAAATTCTAGTTTGACCATTTTGTTTTTGGTTTGTAATTCTTAGGTATATTTCTTTTCCTGAGCTAGTAAGAAATTTTAGTTTCTTATATTTAATTTCATTTTAGTCCATTCTCTTCTCTCCTCTGAGTCTCCGGTGATACAAATTTTAATCCTTATCAACTTAATAGGTCCTTTTGTCTCAGTCCTTCCCCCTTCTCCCAGTGATAAAGATCTGGTTTTATGAAAACTTGTGAAGGATTTCTAAGATGATAACAATTAGCTGGTGTTTAAGAAATGTTTTCATACTGCTGTTATCTGTAGGATGTATGGCATCTATTTATTATTCCCCCAGAGAAGATAGACATTTAAAAGAATAATTGGAAAAACAACATCCTCTCTGCAAAACAGTTTTGAACCATCTGAACATTTCTAGTTATTCATCCTAGAAAAAAACTTAGCTTGTGTTCACCCATATCTATGTACCTTTAAAGTAATAGGGAGGATATAATACTCTTTGAGATTATTCATTAATATATTTTTATATTAGCATATGTCAGTTTCTTACAGCAGTACTATATGGTCGCTATTATCCTTATTTTGCAGATGAGAACATTGAAGCTGTGACGGATTAAGAAACTTGCTTATGATAAGTGACTATTAAGTGCTCTATCTCTGAATAGGATTTTTTGTTCTTTTGACTGGATACAGTTCCCAAGAAATATTTTCCTATTATTTTACAGTTAATATCTTACTTGTATCTTGATCCCTCCTCTAGATATTTTTGAACCACAGTCATTTTTTTAAAAATATGTTTGGTCTACCTACAAGTATACAATCAAATTCAAGTTGTAAATATGTAAACATTTCGTATTTCTTTCGGCCATTGCTTCATTTTCCATGAACTTTTTTACCTTCTCTAAAGTATTGCAGCCCTTTCTAGCTGATGAGCATCCTCTCAAGGTTGATGATGATCTCCCTCCTACTTTTGCTGTTGCAATAACATGTACATAAGGGAAATTTGCTACTTATCTATTTTAAAATATTTTGTTATGTTAAGTATGTTCATAATGTTGTATAACCATCACCATTATCCATTTTTGGAACTCCTCATTATCTCAAACAGAAACTAACAGTTAAACTAATACACCCTATTCTAATATATATTCTATTTTCTGTGTCTATCAGTTTGCTTTATTCAGGTTATGTATATAGGTGAGATTACAGATAGGTCTTTTTGTTTCTGACTTACCATATTGTTTCAAGGTTCATCTATATTGTATCCTATATTAGCATTTTTCATTTTTGAGGCTGAGTAACATTCCATCTTATGTATATATTTCATTTTGTTTTTCTGTTTATCTGCTGATGGACACTGACTTGTTTCCACTATTGACTGTTTTTAGTAATGCTATGAATATAGATGGACACATATCTGTTTAGAGCCCTGCTTCTAACACTTTGGGGTGTATATTTTGAAGTAGAATTGCTGGGTAATAATTATTTAACTTTTTGAGAAACTTGCACATATTTTTACACAGTAGCTGCTGCATTTTCTATGTTTCTAATTTCTCTATAGCCTATCAGTACTTGTTTTCTTTTTTTTTTTTAATTTGAAAGAGGCAAGTTTATTTAAGAAAGATGAAGCGATAGAAAGAGATAAGAAAGCAGGAGACCCTGGACTGCAAAAGCCCAGAGTAGGGTAAGGAGATTATCCAATACTTATTCTTTTTTACTTTTTAATAAATCAACATGAATGAATGTGAAATGATGTCTTATGATTTTGATTTGAATTTCCCTAATGATTGTTGATATTGAGGACCTTTTCATGTGTTTCTTGGTCATGTCTGTTAGCTATCTTTGGAGAAATGTCTATACAGATCATTTCTCCATTTTTAAATGAGGTCATGTGCTTTTTGGTCACTGAGTTCTAAGAACTCTTTACACATCCCGGATATTAACCACTTAAGAGACATGCTATTAATAAATGCATTTTGCCATTCCATAGGCTGCCTTTCCACTCTGTTCATATTGTCCTTAGATGTACAACAGTTTTAAATTTTGATTAAGTCTAATTTACCTTTTTTTTTCTTTTGTTTATGTTTTTTGGCATCATTCCAAATCCAGTGTCCTGAAACTTTTCCAATGCATTTTATTTTTCTAACTTATGTTTAGGTCTTTGATTCATTTGGAGGTGATTTTTGTATTTGGTCTACAGTAAGGGTCTATCGTTATGCTTTTGCATGTAGATATAATGCTAAGAACCAAACATTGGAAGTACTTCCTTCTGCACTGAATAGTTGAGCCCGTTTGTAAAAGTCAATGTACTATATATGTGAGAGTTTGTGAAGTCTTTATTCTCTTGGTTCTCTCTGTCTAATGCCAGAATTATGCGGTTTTGATTTTTATAGTTTTGTGTAGTAAGTTTTGAAGTAAGAAAAATGTGTGTCTTCCAACTTTATTCTTCTCAAGATTTTTTCACTATTTGGGGTATTTGGAGAGTCATCATATGTACTTTATATTGGGTGATTTTATTCTGAAGAACACCATTGGGACTGATAATGACTGCATTGATCTATAAATCATTTTGCATCGTATTGCCATTGTAGTATTTAGTGTTAATATTGTCTTTTCATTTCTCAGAAACATTTTGTGGCAAAGAGGGAAAAAGATCACTATTGATCTTAAAAAATAGAAGGGCATAAACCAATTTGTAGTAGAAAAGGTTTTGAAAAAATGAACAAATGAACTAATAGTTAAGTGAAATCAGATTAAAAGATTGCATGATTTAGAACCTAAACTTGTTGAACTACTTTTAGGTTGAAGACACGTATATTTAGAGAATATAAATGATTAAATGAGGTTCCAAAAAAATGTAAAGAAGAACAAAATCAAGATACCAAGTCTGGACTTTAACCTTATAAAATAATAGAAAAGACATATTTCTAGCTATAACATTTAATAGTCATATTCCTACTTTACCTCAGATTTAAAAAATTTGGTCTTCTCTCTTTTTTGTAGTCAACTAAATTAAAGGTAGGTCAGCTTTGTTGTTGCGCCCCCCCCCCCCCCCAAGACCATCTTTTGGCTTTATTGATTTTCTTTTTTTACATTCCTGATTTCATTAATCTCCATTCTAATCTTTCTGCTAGCTTTGGATTTAGTTGTTCTTTTCTCCTCTTGTTCCTTAAAGTGCATAGGTAGGTTATTGATTTGAGATCTTGCACATTCTCTCTCAGCATTGATTTCCCTGCCTTCTCTAAGGTTTGATATGTAGTGTTTTTGTTTTTATTTGTCTTGGACTGTTTTCTAACTTCCCATGTGATTTCTTTGACTTACTGGTTGTTTTGTGTCTTTTTCAATTTCTGCATGTTTGTGATTCCCCAGTTTTCTTTCTCTTACTAATGTGCAGTTTCACTGCCTTTTGATTAGAAAAGATACTTTGGTTTCTGTCTTTTAAAACTTATTAAGACTTATTTTATGAACACTAAAGGAAGAATGGGTAACTGAAAAAATTAAAGAAGAAACTAAAACTTACTTTGAAACAAATGACAAAGAAGGCACAGCATTCCAAAATGTCTGTGATGCAGAAAAGCATATCTAAGAGGAAGGTTCATAGCAATACAGGCCCATATCAAAAACCAAGAAAGTAAACAAAAAAACCCTAATCTACCAACTTGAAAAATTAGAAAAAGAGCAACAGAAAAACCCCAAATCCAGCAGAAGACAAAAACCAAAAATAAAAGAAGAAAGAAATAATCTAGTAGCCAAAAAGACTATCCAAGAGGATAGTCTTTGGATAACTTTTCGTTATCCAAAATATTAACGAAACCAAAAACTGGTTCTTTGAAAAAATAAATAAAATTGATAAGCCCCTTGCAGAGCTCACAAAGGAAAGAAGAGAGAAAATTCTAATAAACAGAATCACAAATGAAAGAGGAGAAATTACAATAGACACAAAAGAATCCAAAGGATAATAAGAGATTACTATGAACAACTATATGGAAATAAATACAACAACCTGGATGAGATGGATAGATTCTTAGAAAGATACAACTCCCCAAAATTAAACAAAGAAGATATAGAGAACTTAAATAAACCAATCACAAGCAGTGAAATTGAAGCCGTCATCAAAACTCTACCTAAAAACAAGAGCCCAGGACTGATGGCTTTACAAATGAATTCTACCAGACATTCAAAGAAGAAATAATGCCTGCGCTACTAAAGCTTTTCCAAAAAATTGAGAAAGAAGGAAAACTGCCAAACACATTCTACGAAGCAAACATCACACTCGTACCAAAACCAGATAAGGACAGCACCAAGAAAGAAAACTATAGACCAATTTCCTTAACGAACAAAGATGCAAAAATCTTAAACAAAATCCTGGCAAACCGAATCCAACGATGCATTAAAAGCATTACTCACCATGACCAAGTGGGATTTATCCCAAGGGCACAAGGATGGTTTAACATCCGTAAATCAATTAACATAATACACCACATCAATAAAGAGAAAAACAAAAACCACATGATAATATCAATAGATGCAGAGAAAGCATTTGACAAAGTCCAGCATCCCTTCTTGATAAAAGCCCTTGAAAAATTAGGGATTAAAGGAACTTACCTCAACATAATAAAAGCCATCTATGACAAACCTATGGCAAATATCATCCTAAATGGGGAAAAACTAAAAGCATTCCAGTTGAGATCTGGATCTAGGCAAGGATGCCCACTCTCCCCGCCACTCTTTAACATTATATTGGAAGTTCTAGCTAGAGCGATAAGGCAAGAGAAAGACATAAAAGGGATACAAATAGGTAAAGAGGAACTGAAGCTACTATCATTATATGCTGATGACATGATTCTCTATATAGAAAACCCCAAAAAATCCACAGAAAGATTACTTGAAATAATAAACCAGTTCAGTAAGGTAGCTGGATACTAAATCAACACACAGAAGTCAGTGGCTTTCCTATATGCAAAAAGTCAAATAGAAGAAGAAGAAATCAGAAAAACCATCCCATTTACCATAGCACCAAAAAAATTAAATACTTGGGAATAAACCTAACAAAAAACATGAAAGAATTATACAAAGAAAATTTTAGAACGCTCCTAAGAGATAGAAGAAGACATAAGGAAATGGAAAGACATTCCCTGTTCATGGATTGGAAGAGTTAATATTATCAAAATGACCATCATACCAAAGGTAATCTACAGATTCAATGCAATCCCAATAAAAATCCCAATGACATTTTTTAAAGAGATAGAACAAAAATTACTGAAATTCATATGGAATAACAAAAGACCTCGTATATCAAAAAGCCTCTTGACCAGAAAAAAAGAGAATGGAGGTATTACAATTCCAAACTTCAAACTATACTACAAAACTATAATAATTAAAACAGCATGGTATTGGTACAGAAACAGACCAATGGAACAGAATTGAGTGCCCTGAAATAAAACCACACATATATAGTCAGCTAATCTTTGGCAAAGGAGTGAAAACTTACCGTGGAACAAAGATAACCTCTTCAATAAATGGTGCTGGGAAAATTGGACTAAGACATGCAAAAAATGAACCAAGAAAACTCCCTTACTCCATGTACAAAAATCAACTCAAAATGGATAAGAGACTTAAAGGTCAGATCTGAAACCATAGCATACATAGAGGAAAATTTGGACAAAACTCTCCATGAATTACAGTTCAGAAATCCCTTTCTAGAAACATCTACAGATGGCAAAAAAATGAGGGAAAACATAAACAGATGGGACTACATCAAACTAAAAAGCTTCTGTACAGCAAAAGAGACAACAGAAAAAACTAAAAGATGCCCAACCAAATGGGGAAAATTTTTGCCCTCCACTTGAGTGAGAAGGGTTAAATAACGAAGATCCACAAAGAACTCACACAACTAAACAAAAGCAAAACAAAAAGCCCAATCAAAAAACAGGGAGAAGAACTAAAAAGACACTTCTCCAAAGAGGAAATCCAAATGGCCAACAGGCACATGAAAAATTGCTCAACGTCACTAGTAATAAGGGAAATGCAAATCAAAACCACAATGAGATACCACCTTAACACCAGTAAGAATGGCCCACATCCAAAGAATGGGCAACAAGAATTGCTGGCGAGGATGTGGCGAGAAAGGAACACTACTACACTGCTGGTGGGAATGTAAACTAGTCCAACCACTATGGAAAGCTGTGTGGAGGAGCCTCAAGTTAATGGAACTACCATTTGACCCAGCAATTACTCTCTTGGGAATTTACCCAAAAGAGACCTCAGTGTGGGTACAAAGGGACACCTGTGTCAGATGTTTACTGCAGCACAGTTTATAATTACAAGGTCATGGAAACAACCTAAATGCCCATGCCCCCAAACGGATGACTGGATGAAAAAAATGTGGTATATATACACAGTGGAATATTGCTTATCAATTAAAAATGACAAATTGATGAGTTTATAACAGTTGATGAGTTTATAACATTGATGAGTTTATAACAGTTTATATGGATGTACTTAGAAGAAATCATATTAGCAGAAACATGGCATAAAG